>CEMT01387081.1:154977-197787 GCA_900068985.1 Pterula multifida
AGATATCGACGCGTCTTGTCTTCGTCCATCTCTATCCTGTTGATCAGTCTATTCCTTACACTGCTATATTTCTCAAGGCAGGCCCTAATCTTTATACAAAGACATCTGGTTATGCTACCCTCTCAGTTCCACGCCCTTGTTCAATCTTTAGGACTGACTCAGGGCTTCTTCAAACCATGTCCTTCTCACCTCAATCAAACTGCAATTCATTCAAGGCCTAACTCTTTCATCCAAGCATATGTTTCAAAACAGCAAGTCTATAATTCTACAGCATCGATGAACCCTAGAACAGAGGATAACTTCGATCCACGAGATGACCCCTGCTATGTTGAACCCTACCACCCCCTACTGCCTACGGACTACGGATTTGAACCGTTTGATCAAGCTAGGGCTACAATTTTTCGCTTTAGACAACAGCAGTCTGTAAACTTGGGGTCTTGGTGAATATATGCAAGGACTCCGTCGTGATCATCATCTTCATGCACTTCTCAGGTTTGTTCATGAACCATGGATGACTCCATCAGTCTTCAAATGTGCCGCTGGACCGAGGGCCTCAGAGATTGACATTGCCTACGGATGGGGGTCTATTGACTCCGCTCGGACCGTGCTAGAACGGCACTGGGATACATTCATTACTCAATCCGACTTCGATTACCTGGCAAGCATAGGTGTAAACACTGTACGCTTGCCGATAGGATACTGGAGCCTAGGTCCGGGGTTTACAGTCGGTACACCGTTTGAACCCGTTAGTGATGTTTATCGGGACGCCTGGAGTCGAGTTGTTCGCGCAATCAATATGGCAAATCGAGCGGGCCTGGGGGTCGTTGTCGATCTTCACGGTGCCGTTGGAAGTCAGAACGGACAGCCTCACAGTGGTATTTCTGATGGTGGGATTAATTTGTTCAGCAACCCAGACAATATTGCCAAGACAATCGAAGTTCTTAAGTTTCTCATGCAGCAGCTGGCGGGTGTTACCAATGTCGTCGGTATACAAGTATTGAACGAGCCCCAGTATGTGCCGGAGCTCGAAGGCTTTTGTATGTTTCTTGTTCACCTGATATCCCGGTCACCACTAAGTGTTGCAAACAGACTCCAACGCCATTGCATCCATGAGACAGGTTTCTTCTGCCGCAGCAACGTTTCCATTATACCTGCACAATGGATTTGACCTGGAACGCTTCAGCCTATACACCTCAGATCGCACGGATTTTGTTGTTCAAGACCATCATTCGTACTTCGTTTTCACACCTCGGGATGCAAGTCAACCGGCTAACCAGCACACTATTGATGTATCAAGTGGCATTTCAGATAGTTTGGCAAGGGCGTCGGAGCGGCAACGCCGCAATCTAGTAGTGGACGAATGGTCATGTGCATTAACACCTGAAAGCCTCGCAGGTGAAGCAGATCCAGTTTCTGCCCGTCGAGATTTTTGTGCAGGCCAACTGGAGGTGTACACCAACCAGACTGCTGGCTGGTCCTTTTGGGGTGCATATCTCTTTATCCCTCTAAGGGCCAGTTTCTCACATATAATATTCTCACAGCATACAGGAAAGAGGATTGTGAGAATGATCCTGGTTGGTGTTTTGAGGCTGCCATTGGAAATAGTCTTCCATCCAGTTTCTTTTCCTACGGTCAAATTGATATGTCGAATGCGGGGTTATTGCAGCACCTTGCGGATCTTGTCGAGGGCATGAATCCTCCGTCTCTGTCTGACATCCTCAATCAACAAAGCCGCGAAGCTCGAGACCTGCCTGGAAGCGCTCTCCCTGGACGGTTTGCTTTGATTCACTCACGACGTCAGACAATAGATCGCCAGACTCTTCCTGTATCTCAGTCCGCGATCGCAAAAGGGTACTCAGATGGATTTATAACTGCCAAGATCTTTGCCACCTACCAAATGTCAAAATTGGGATTCACAGGACAATACATAGCCAATTCGATTCAATCACTCGGGCCACAGGCGGTTCAATTGTGGAACGATGAGGATTACATGCACTGGTTCATGAGTGGATTGCGAGACGGAGAGAATATAGTATCGTCAATGGGTAAATAGACGCTAGTGTATAAGGACACATCTGAGCCTTAGGCTGGGAATTGATTGAGTTTGTGACGCTCATGACCTGCTGCCCCAGCTATGACAATTTTGCAGGCTAGTTTACGACTGCTCAGGTGTCTCCTCTTCGACCCCAAATATTACTGGTTTTTAGCATTTCTTGTGATCCTTGGAGATGTCCTGCTCACCCAGCTCGTCATTCGCTTCGTATCTTGTGCGTGCCCAATTCACACAAACATGAATCTGCCATTCACCATAAGCTGCTCTCAGTCACAGAGATCGATTGGGAGACTTATATGATCCAAGCACAGATTGCAGCTAAAGGTCAACTGAATTACTCAAACATCACTGGACCAACAGGACCTGCCGTGTATGTTCTATTTACATTTTGCCATATCATTTTTAATATTCCATATCACAGCTATCCTGCAGGTCACCTTCACGTTCATCGCCTACTTTACAGTCTTACAGATGGTGGGAGCAACATTAAATTAGCCCAGCAGCTTTACGGTGGATTATACATTGTCTTGATGATCCTCATTTGTGCGATATATCGTCGTGCAGCTAGTGTACCCAACTGGGTCGTGTTACTTCTACCTCTAAGCAAACGCCTGCACTCTATATTCGTTCTCCGGCTTTTCAACGACTGTTGGTCCGTGACTGCTGTGTATGCTGCTATACTAGTCTACCAGAGCCGAGGATTGGAGACTCTCGCGACCACACTCTTCTCGTACGTTGTCGCATTCAATCGGTGGCAGCTCGTTTGCTCACACTGACCACTCAGCATAGCACTTTCTGTGAAGATGTCCGCTCTTCTCTACCTTCCAGGTCTTCTTGTCATACTTTTTAAACGCCTTGGACTCCTACGAACGTGCGTCCATATAGTGCTCATGGCCGTCATACAGGTATTCATAGGGTGGTCGTACCTCCGTGCATATCCCTGGGAATACTTACACGCGTCCTTTGATTTTTCACGCGTTTTCTTATACAAATGGAGTGTGAATTGGAGATTTGTATCAGAGGATATGTTTCTCAGTCCATCGTGGGCAAGGGGGTTGTTACTTGGGCATGTAGCGATGCTGATCGCCTTTGGGTTGTTCAAGTGGTGTAGAGGAGTGGACAATGTGGATGCTGTTTTGCGCCGTGGACTGAGGCGTCCTGATCAACCTGCTGGAGTTCTACCAGTGACACCAGATGGTACATTTTATGTTGTCTGCTTTGATCTTGCCTCACTCGATTCTTTTGTTGTCAGATGTGGCCTCGATTCTCTTCACCTCCAATCTTATTGGGATTCTGTTTGCTCGATCGCTGCATTACCAATTTTATTCCTGGTACGCTTTGCAGTTACCTTTCCTCTCATGGAAGGCATCATATCCTGTTCCAATTAAGTATGGTCAGAACCTCCTTTCAATCTTCCCCTGGGCTAACCGCTTGCAATAGAATTGCCTTATTAATAGCCATTGAGTATGCATGGAATGTCTTTCCTTCCACCACACCCTCCTCTATTATTCTTTTTGCCGCTAATGGGTTATTACTGTCCGGGGTTTGGTTTGATTCTAATACGGTACAGCGTCAGCGGGGAAGGACTAACAAAATACACTAAAGGAGAAGAATAATGGTATCTTCACCCTGCACCCACTACGTATGTTGTCCTATCTGTTCTCGGAAGAATTAAAACTTTCTCTGCACCATGCAATTGACGCGCCTCTGTGCTCATGATGTTGATGGAGCCCATGGCTGAATCACCCTCCAGTGGCCTTGGTTTGATAGATACCTTGGGCAAAGCAAGCTCGCCATGACGCAGTGCAATCAATGTTATAGATACTGAATACCTCCCACCATTCTGTTGGACCCCTCTCTTAGCTGCGTATTCCATGTCAACATATGATAATACACTTACAGTCGCAACAAACCAACCACGCTTGTGGCCACATAGCAGCCAATCTTGTACCAGCTCTTCTATTTCGTACTGCATCATATATTGCTTATCGTCGGTCTCAAAGCCACCCCAATGGAAAGATGTATCGATGATAATCGTTGCTAACATTGGTTGACCAGCATAGAGCACCCTCTCGGACGAGCCCCCTGAATTGAGTGCAATTTGAACCGCTGCTACAACCTAAAGCAAGATGCTGTCAGTCACTGCAAAAACATAAGAAGGAATGGCGCTCGCATCGATATGGGGAATATCTACTGGAATCCTGATCTCTCTCCAATAATTGTCCAGTTGAGATGGTCGACTACTTTTGCATAGTATCTGCTAGCACAATTAGCCCCATATGCAACGAATATTGCGAATGAGCATACCGATTTAACTTTGCGCACGGCGTCATTCTGTTCTGAGCCTTCGTCTGATTGCGCTGGAACATGAAGCTCTCCAGTTATTGTGTAGGTATCAATCCAAGTAGTCTCGCTCTCCAAAGCCTTGGTGATGGCCTGGGTCAGCGTATCTCTGTGCCGCGCTGCATCTTCTAAATCGGCAAGAACAATGTTAACAGCATCCTTCACTAACGCCTCAACCTCTGTAAGACGTAAATTTGAGAGAACATAATGGAATGGATAGAAAAAGCAGTATAATACCTTCTCGTAGCATCCGATATCGAATAAGCAAAGACAAAGGATGACGGACTGGAACTTCTAATGAGTACAACTTCAAGTATCAAAACTCGGCATGTACCTCCACCGTCCTTCACTTCTATAGCAAACATGAAGGAAGCTGGGTGTGTTGTTGTCACAGTCTACATGACAGAATCAGGAAGAATCCCACCATGATTTCATAGGAGCGAACCATAATGTCTGGATTTTTCCGTTGAGAACAAGTGACCTTGGTCTCGTCGCCCTCCTTACATTCTAAACTTACGTTTCGGATTCGTACGTGTTGATAACCGGTCGAAGTTATCGAGAATTTTGATACGAGTCTGCAAGGAAAAAGTCACCAAAGTAGACAACGGTGCGATAGAATGCTTATCTCACCTTGGTCCCTGGAAGAAATCTTCCACGTTGACCGAAACCGGGAGAGCCTTAGTTACTGTTCTAGTCATGCGCACACACCTCGTCAAGGAAACATCGGATGTAGTAGTATACTCGACTGATAAATCTACTTTCTGTACACCAATTCAGCAAGAAAAACTGGGATAAAATGATGAACTTACCAATGCGTTCTGAACGCTTGAATCTGAATGGGGGATCTGAATAATAGGGGAGGAGCCAACCGGTAGGTTGGAAACAATGACAGAATCTTGAGTAACTTCAAGATCTCCTACTTCTAAGATAAAGTTAAACATGACATGCGCTCCTAGTCAGGAGAAAGACGAACCTCCTTCTAAAGTTGCCTCTGAGGTCTGATAGCTAATACCTGCAGAGGCTAAACTGACGACCGCCTTCCTTATGCCGTTCCTGCCACTGCGCAATTCCAACGATAGTGATGTAGATTTTCCGAGCTCAACTAATGCACATCAGATTCTTGTGTGCAAATTGACAACGCAGCTGCTCAAAACTGACCTGAATGAGGTTCATGCAGATGAATATTGAATGCAAGAGGGTCCCTTGGAACTTTGAGCAGGGTATACTTCGGGGTGGTATTCTTACTTGACTTGGAGGATGTACTTTTGTGACTCCACCTTAAGTGTAGCTTGGATACTTGTACCTCGCTCGAGTCAAGTAAATAGTGACCAGGGCAAGACACCTTGTCACTTCAGTCAACAATGGTGGGATAGTCAGGAGGTGGTGCTTACAGGGCAGAACAGGGATAAAGAAGACTTTCCAGGAAGAAGAGAATCCGTGAGTGCCGAAAACTCTAGTCGATCTGAATCACGGCCGGTGTATGTGATGGTAATTCTCTCAGTCGGTAATGACTGTCAAGGATAAGCATAAAGACAGGTGTCTCAAATCAAAACAAAGCAACATACACAGGGCAAATGATTGTTGATGACAACGTCAAGATAATGCCCGTCCTGATCCTCTGCCACTCTGCTCTCACTAGGGGTAATGAAAGATAACGCAGGATGGTCCGCATAATGGATCTCTGGCAGACAACAATGTTAGAAATAAGGAGGGATGATAAGCATCAATGAATAGGGAGGAACCTGTGTCGACCAGAGTAGAGACATGCTTCATAGATAGGACCAGTTGAGATATGTACTCGACTTTCTCATCGTCGTGTAACAGCAGACGAGCACCTCGATCATCAACGAACGATTTGAGGTAAGTTAGTAGTATATGGACCCATTCTCTATCTTTCACTTGGCTTGACTGCGAGTGTACGTCTAAGGCACGCGAGAGCATGAAGCCTTCCAACGAATGCCACATATGAGGAGCATAGTGCGCTGGGAGCGACCTGTAAGTGGTCATAGCGGGTTCAAATCGACCTCGATGCCTGTGGCAGTTAGTTGCAGCTGTTTATATAAGCGTACGTCGACCCACATGTCGAGCGCAGCTAAGCTGGCGTGTAACTTGAGTGCAAATTTCTTACGCCCGGCCTTGACGTACAAGTCAATAGCACGGTTTGTGACAGCAATATACAAATCGTGAAACTTGTCCTTGCTGCCCAACGTGGATACTAGATCAGGTTGACTTATTTCAAAGTGTGTTGTATCATTCTTTGCAGAGGCCTGTATGGTAGCTCGAGGTGGAAGGTGTCCCATCTTGGTGCCTAGAATATCCAGCTTTGGAGAGAGTTATTACACACACGAAATGCCTGGTTCAACCAACCTGATACCGAGCTAGCTCTACTAGTTCTCCATTGCCCGCATGGAGTGCTTTCATATTGAGTGATTCCACGGGATGGTCAAGCATCCACCTATCACACTGGTCAACAACGCTGAGAGCAGACGAATAAATCCAAGATTCGATGAAATGGCGAGGCAGATTTGTCTATACAACATGAGGAGCAGTCGAGAGGAATAGATCAGCGTGCATACTTCAATCTCACGAAGTCTCTTCCCGAAGGCACCCAAAAATGATGTTACCTTCCTCGCGATCTCCGCTATCCGAGTCGTTTTCCCTAGGAGAGCACATTGCCTAGATAGCAAGTATACTCGGAAGTCAAGTATTGATATTGTGTTAGCGATTATGAGGTCTCGATACGGTTTTTTGTCTACCGAAAGAAGTGGCACAGAATCGTCATTGGAAGTCGGTGTCGCAAGCGAACCGAACCACGACAGGTTCTTCTCTTTGAGGACCTGATAAAAGAACGCCTCCAGTTCATCGAATTGGACAAGAGAGTCTTCAACAAGATTCACTCCCTCAAAGGAGCTCGCTAAACTTTCCTGAAACCAATATTGTGTGAGGTATATGCGCCAGGCGACCAAAAATGCAGCACCTTAAGGATAAAGAAATTGCAAAAATTCCAGCCAGGCATTTGTCTCTGACTTTCTGAACGCTTGACCTCTTCCTCCTTTTGGGTAATCGCATTATCAAAAGCAAATAAGAAACTGTCCTTTATCTTGCTAACGAGCTCTGCCCAGGCTGTTGGGTTATCGTTGCCTTGAGACCAAATCAGTTGCGCACATCTATCATATTTTGTCAGACATTTTGAGGATATAGCAAGCTTCAAAGGGAATAACAAAACCTATCTCTCTTGTCAGCATTGAAATCAGCCTTGATCTTGTCCAATACAGAACCCTTGAGTTGAAAGAAGTTTCCACTAGGAACTTTAGCGTCAGGAGTGACGACGTTTATAATGAGCCATTCCTGGTTCTTCCTGGACGATATGGTATTGTACCAGTCTTTGATCTGCTTCTTAACTATTGTCCGGTATTTCTCGATATCAATATTCTAGAATAAATTAGGAAGAGAAATGTACATAAAGAAATAAGCATACCTCGCAGTTTACAATGTACAGATTCAAAAATGGCCGTTCCAGCAATGTGGAAGGAATTTGCGAAGTCGATTCACCTGGCACGTTATCCAATGGTAACAAGTTCACGAAGAGCTCTTGTATTGTTCGTATAGACGGCCGCAGAGTAGATTTCCAGTGAAGATTACGCAGGGGTAATTGTGCAAGAAAAGCAGCATGGAAATGGGACCAAGCATCTGAAGACTGAAAAGCAGGATTTACGGCGTAGGTAACCAATACACGATGGGAGGTCATCAGAACGCTGGTCCAACAATCGGCCCGATTATTTCGCAGAGTCCATATGTAGGCGGAGTGATGTCGTTCAAAGTTCTAAGTAACCCACAAACTAAATGGGCTCATCAATGTTTCGACTGACGTCTTCCATACAGTTTCTCTCAGCGTCCAGCACCCTTCAGTTCACGTTCACAAACGATGTACAATTGTTGGCTTTGAAGAGACCCCTTACTTTGATGCTGAACCAATATCATGGTACACTACAACCCAGCCCTTCAATATCTTGAATCCATGCACATCCGACATCAAACACAGATTTTGAGCTTCCCCTAGTTCTACTGCTAGATATGTTACCTTGTTCTCCCAAGGGTCTCTTCAATCTTGGCGAGGTCGTTCAGTGTCCAGCTTCGATTATTCGACTCAGTGCTGAGTACAATCTCAACAGGTTGTCTCCAGGCAACCTCAACAAGGTGTTCGACAGATTTCGGCTTTTTTCAGGGCTGTATAGCACCCTTACAAACGCCCACATCTCTATGTATGAAAGCCACTTCCACATATGCAGCACTGACAAACTTAGCAAATGTTAGCAAGCAGCAACTCCTCAGCACGATGAGTAGGGAAAGACCTTCATGAAGCATTCATCGTGTTGGGTCTGCGCAACTTATTTGTACGCTCCCTTCAAACAAGACTAGAGGTTCAACGTTCAACATTCATTTTTCATGCTTCAACACAACTTCGATCAATGGTGATAACAATTAAATACATAATCTACTATAATGCCATCCGGTACCGGGGAAATATACACCAAATCGGATGTCCCAAGGATTCAAAAAGCTTTGGCTTTCGATGATGTTTCAGTTCCTTCACTTCAAGCCCCTCTGCTCACCACTGCCAGCTGCATTTGAGATTCGAGGGACAAAATGATCTCACCTATGGCTGTTGTCTTTATATCTACGCTCGTTGCATTTGGGTGTGTTCACACGACCTCTAAACCTATTGATTCAGCTAACTCGTATACTATTTTACCATCTCAAGATTGACCTGCCGTATAGCATTTTACCTCCTTCATGAATTATGACAGATTTCCACCCAGTCTCTCTTTCACAGGCCACCATCTATTTTCTTCACTCGGCTGAAACAGATACTGTTATGACTAGGATATTTGTTCGCTTTGCTTTTATTGAGTGTGAACAACTGCTGATCTGTTCTTAAATCCCTGCCGCAGGTCGCGATTCTCTGTGTTGCGGACGTTATTCATCAGATTTTTGTCCTGCAATGCAGTGAGTTTTACCCCCAGCTGAGTGCTGCCTTGGGACGACTAACCGCATCGTTTTCATTGTCGCTAGCTTATTTCTGGAGTATTCTTCACAACAACGTACGGGAGAATTTCTTCTTTCTGATTATCGAGTTCATAAACCCGACTTCAGGAGCCAAAGTATCTAGCGGAGACGCCCATTGGGATTTTTGTGAGCACTCATATGCTATCATTTTTTTTGCGGTATTTACCAGCCATAGGGCCAAGGTATCATATCTGTAAGCTTGCAACTTTCATAATTTAATGGCCAACTTTTGGTTCATTGGACTTCACATTAGGGAATCATTGCTTTGCTCGTACAAATGTGAGCACTACTCTCATTCCCATGTGTTTTAGATTTTGAACCTCCTCTTACAAGGTTCTATGCTGATCGCGTTCGAAAACGTATGTTTCCACTACGTCATTACCCGGCTCTTACCATACCATCTCATCCACAACACCAGTCGGAAAAAGCTGGGCCCTTGCGGTACCTATCGTACGTGAAATGATCGCACGCAGTCTGATTGCTCCCTTTGACGCCAAGATTCTCAGGTCATTTTATCAACGGCTCATGCAGGTAGTATAAATGATTCATCCTCCATCCGCCAACGTATCACTTAATGCCGTACTGTCGTTTGATAGTTTTAATCTTCCGTAAGTGATTCACATACGACGTCGTTGTGCTTTGGCTCTCCTTACAACCCACACTATCCCTAGGTTTTCTTCAACAATCAGCCATTCAGAAGACTGTATCTGGGATGGCTAAACTTAGAGTGTGTAATTTACTTCTTGATTGCTAGACTTCTCTGATTAGCGCATTTCGCATAATGTAGATCTATACTCATGTGTCTAACTCGCTAGCAGCGGGAGCAGATATAATTATTACATCCCTCATGGTATGGTTACTTATCAAAAGTAAGACCGGTCTGAGACGGTACGCCTTTTATTACTGCTTCTTTGTATCAGACGACGCATATTCATAATTGCATTCAGCACAGACACGATTGTTGATAAGCTTCTCCTTTATTGTGTCATGTCGGGTGCAGCTCCGAGTATTGCCATGCTTCTTGTCATTATTACGGTGAGGAGTTGCTGTCTAACTCATACAACTATGGGCATGTCTTAGTTGTACTGCCTTCCTAATTATGAACAGATGGTAACTGTCCCTGTTACGAGATTCTTTTTGTTGATACATTTTAGCATGCCGAAAGGTAAGGACCTCTTCCTCGTTAACTTGTCGCTGAAAGCTGAGTCCCCCCCTCTGAAGTCTATATAAACTCGTGTTTGCTTCTCTTGAACCGCCGCCGTAGTATTTGGGAATTCGAGTCAGGTTCCAATGATCAAGAAACTGTTCAAAACTGGGGTGTCTTCAGTAGCATCGTGCCGTGGAGTGGAGTGTCCAATCGGTCGCTCACTTCCACTGCGGATTATGTTAGGAGCCAGCGAGGATGTGATCAGGCGTAGTACTAATAAGGAAGCTCTGAAGGAACATCCAGCAAAGTAATCGTTCCTTTAGTATCAGATAAACGGAGGTGAACTTGCTAAATCAACATACTGTACTTACTATATTTTAACTCGATTGCTGGAGCCTGACTAGAATTAGTGGCTTGTCTCACGATCGGCGAAGGGAATTAGCTGAACATTGTAGCCTGCAGGGTCATTCCTGAGCTTCAGGTACTTAGTAGACGTATGAACTTTGTCAATGCCGGTGGTGCAGGGCCAGGCATCATCATAGTAAGCAGTGTGGTTCCTGAGTAAATACTCAAAGGATTCGAGTGGAAATATAAGTACAGTAATTAAGCACTACTTCGCCCCATCATTAAATCATTACTTCAATAGTTACGTATCAATGAGGGCCATTGTAGCTACCTTCTCCATTCAGCTGCATGAACCATCAAATCCTAGTTAACATTTGTGTTGATCAGTGGAAGCCCCCGTTTTACTGATATCTCCTAGAGTATAACGTATTCATTCATTGGAAGATGGCAAGAAACCTCCCGCGATGAGGGTCGATATGCTAGTACTTGCTCCTATGATCAAGCGATTCTTACTACTACTAGAGCCGGTGAGTTGGCTCAGTTTAGTATCACAAATAGGGCGCGGGAAGCTCACCGTTAAACGTATACCGTAAGGACATCGCCACTATTTTTTGGATCCACCGTTTCTAGGCAACAAGACAGCGACAGATTGAAGTTAGCCCGAGCCTCCACCCTTACCACTGTCTACACATCTGCCAACACCGCTGTGACAAAGATAAGTCTCAAGAATCTGTCATTGTTAAAAGACCCAGGGAAGCCCTAGGAAGCTAGGGCTTCCCTTATCTTGAGGATTTCAATAGATTAGCCTATTTTGAATGTCGCCTTGAATGGCCATAAATGTCAGAAAAATAAAGTGTGCCTGATAGACCCTGATCAGGCAATTAGCGCTCATTTGCCTGAACAGAATTCAGTATCAGTTCGATAGCTTTGTCAGATCATGATCTGTCGATCGGGACATAACTGATCAGGTTGAATTTGGATGATCGGTCTGTCAAGAGACTGCTGATCAGGACCTGATCAATTCGTAAAGGATACTGCTCAATTCTATCACACCCTGACCAGAGTATGACGTAGACTGTATCAGGCAGGAGTTGGCGCCCGATCAGGGAGGTCAATTGATCAGGTACAACATTTTTCCGACAATTGTTTACAACAGACATTATTTAAATGGATGACTTAAATAAATATCCAGCTGTTTTCTTTGACTTTTGGGTCAGCATCTTTCGCTTTTTCCCAGAAAATTTACCTTCAAGTACGACAAGATGACTTCACCCTTGAACGTTTTTTTCGTAGCCATGCTTATTGCATTTGGGTAAAGTCACGTCAGACTCTATGTAAACCCAACAACCCCCAGCTCACAAACTTTCCAAGATTGACATGCCGTATGAACATCTCATGTAGCATCTTAACTGATTCTTGGCAACCTGAGCTCTGTATTTCTCTCTAGTGTCGCTTTCGCAGGCCGCCATCTACTTTCTTCACTCAGCCAAGAAAGACAAGATACTGACTAAGATATTCGTGGGCTTTGATACCTGCTTTCAAGGTCACGGTTTTTTTCAATGACTAACAACAGGTTGGAACGCTGTGTGTTGCGGACGTTGTTCATCAGGTTTTCCTGGTCCAAAGCAGTAGGTTTCATAGGATAATTTTAAAGCAGTCATTTGCTAATGTTAAAGGCAGTTTATTTCTGGAGTCTTCTTCACAATAATGTACGAGAAGAATTCCCCGCCTTTGAGTCGCCGAATTCATAGACATGGTCCTATGTAGAATCCAGTTTATCTAAGGGAAACGCCTGTGGGGATTTATGTGAGCACTCAATATCTTGTTCTATTCCAATACTGAACAGTTGCAGGGCCAAGGTTTCGCTTGTGTGAGTTGGCAGTTTTCAGGCTTGGTTGATCAGCGTTCCGAGCTCCCAGTCGATCTAATAACTATCATCAGGGAATTATTGCTCTGCTTGTACAGCTGTGAGTGTATCGCCTTCTTTCGACTTGAGATCTTAAGTCTTCTATAAAAGATTCTATGCGGATCGAATCCGAAAACGTATGCTTTTGTTGTCTCGTCTTCTGGCATCCCAAGGTCTCATTTACTAACTAGTCGGAAATACTTGGATCCTTGCTGTCCCCGTGGTGTGTAAAAGAGATCCATTTTGGTTCAATCGCTCTGACGCATAATCTTAGATTTTATTATCAACGGCTCAACTAGGTGTGGCTTCCTTGCTAATGATTCATCGAATCTGCACCTTAAACGACCTAATTTTGTGTGAAAGTGGCACTTTGCAGTGAGTAATCTGCATACAGATTCTCTTGAGGTTATGCTGTTCTCAAATTACATATTCTCTCTAGTTTATCTTCGAGAAGCTATGATTCAAAACACCTTGTCTAGCTTGGGAAAACTGAGGGTCTGTACATCAGATTATCAGCTTGGGAACATTTTACCCTGAGTTGCACCTTTAGATTTACTCACATGTACTCAACTCGTTGCTAGCGGGGACAGATATACTCATCGCACTGCTTATGGTAAATCTACTTCTCAAGTATAAGACTGGTCTAAGACAGTAAGTTATTGGTTTCCCTTTGGTGCTACAGCACTAGTTGAATATTGCCTATATGACTGCATTTAGCACCGACACTATTGTTGACAGGCTACTCGTCTATTGCATCATGTCGGGAGCGGTCACAAGTATCATATCGTTTATCGTCATTATCCTGGTGAGGAGTTGTCATCTATCTACTAGTTTGTATAACTTGTGCTCATCTAAAATGTGCTGACCTTTGATCATAATGAATAGATGGTAACTCTACCTCGGACAAACTTTTTTGCATTGCTGTATTTTAGCCTCCCAAAAGGTATGGACTATGCAGTTACTTGTCTCTCACTGATTTTACCTCTATCAGTCTACGTAAATTCGTGTCTACTTCTTCTCAACCGCCGCACAAGCATCTTCGGTTTTGATTCAAGCTCCGATGATTGGATTGCACCAAATTCCAATGTTCAGAACCAGGTCATTTTAACAACTGTCCTGACGAACAATCATTCTGCTACTCAGACATTCACTACGATTCCGGACCCTGCCCAAAAGGGTTATACTTCTCAAGTTGAAGATGAAGACTTTAAACAAGTGTAGTGACATTGAGTAAAGCGAATATTTTACACATGAAATTTGTCAGGGAAAATACAGTTTGTGTAGCATACTATAGTCCTAGTATATATATTGAGTAGCAGCGCTCCTCTAACTCTGAAGCTCCTCTCTTTACAGTCGTGAGACGCCAATGATCAAGCTTCAAGTCAGAGTGCCTAATCTATTCTAGAATAGAAAGAAGTGGAAATCTAGTTGCGATATCAAGCTTGAGCTACTACCATGAGAGAGGGGGCAATTCGCTGGGAACCCTTGCCTGTTGTCCAGCTGTGCTTGCACTGAGTCTGCTCCGTGCAGCGAACGGGGACTCTGGAATACTCCACCGAGAATAATGCGATGGTGGCAATGATAATGTTAGTTTTTTTTGAGACGACAAAGATGCATGGGAAAGATTGAGTGTCGATGATGAGCTTGTTGAATCCTTCATGCTTAAGACTTCCTTCGTCTCTGGTTGATTCTCCACATCAAGCCCTCGAGATCGTCTGTAATAAATCATGTAGCCAAGACAGCCGACGTAGACGAGTACTGAAAACATCGTCAAATTTGGTCATGTTATATCACAATCAAAGCGAGACATACAAAGACCTGCAGTAATCCAGGAGGCAACTATAATATAGAGTTTGAAGAGCTCGCACGCCCCTTGTTGATCAGGTGCTAATATTGAAGTGAGATTATCGATATGCTAAGCAGATTATCGTGAACTTACTGCCACTGCAGGAAAGCCTTGGATACCAGTAGGTAAAGGCAATGGCGCCTCCTGATCGCATCCAGCGTGTCAGAAAACAACTTTCCGCGCAAAGATATTTTGTCATACCGAAATGCGCAAATATTAGCAAGACAAACCGAGCAGCATCTAGCCATGGGCGGAATTCTCGGAGAATACTAGTAAATTGAGTCAATATCCAACCATTCTCCATGCTAGACAAAAGCTTACAGGATAGGGAGTAGCAAAACAGTCATAACGTCAATACATAAGAGTAAAATGAACAGAGACTCTGCGCTAAAGTTAGCACCTGTCCGAGAACCGACTGAAGAAAGTACTGACTCTCAGGACGACTCGATATATCCCATTGATACAAAGCAGCCAAACATAGCAAGGCAATCCACAGCATATTGATGAAGGTGATAAAAGCTGGCCAAGCATGAAACCTGAGTGTTTCAATGTGCGAAAAGGGTAATAAGTCATACCAAAAGCCACTGTTCTGCATCTTAAAAATACAGCTGGGTAAGACATCTCGTACGGCGTATCAGGACGTGAAGTGACGTGAAGAAACTCGACAGAAGAATAATAGCCAGTGCCAATCTCACAGAGAATGACAGTCCAGTGGCTGGAGAGTTGGGGAAAAGGGAAGGGGCGCTTTCCGAGGAAGATTGGTACATAGTTATATTGAGCCAGACTTCGGTGAACAATGCATGAGGCGTCACGATCAAACTTCTCTGAGAACAAAGACAAAAGACTAGCAGACTTTATTCAAGATTGCCAAAAGGTGCATGTTGATGGTAGCTTTGTTT
This sequence comes from Pterula multifida, assembly GCA_900068985.1. Lineage (NCBI taxonomy): Eukaryota > Fungi > Basidiomycota > Agaricomycetes > Agaricales > Pterulaceae > Pterula > Pterula multifida. The sequence continues at coordinate 170,584 of CEMT01387081.1, forward strand.
CTGGACAAAAGCGTTGACAGTTGTTTCACGTGACTATATGAACTTCATAAACCAGACACATTGGGCGTTCACTTGCCTATCCATTGCTGGCAATGCGTAAATCTCGTTCGAATGGGCTTAAGTCTCTTTGTATCTGAATCCTTCAATCTCTAAGGCTATGCGGGGGAGCGGTCTTCACCTTCCCACTTCTCTCCAAGACTTTAGCCTCCACTCTGCGGCTCTCACAGCCTCAGTTAACAACTATTGTCCTTGCGTGCGTGGAATCTCTATTGCAATACACGCTAAATCCTTTACAAACATCACCGCAGTGGAATCGCTGGCCAGTACCCATTCTCCGCCTTTGTGGGCTATGTTGTCGACCTGTATGGACCCTCCATCTGCTCCTTAGCGTCTTCAGTCTTGTTTTTCGTTGCATTCGCTCTCTTCTCGAGAGAAATTCGCGCTGCTGAGACCGACATGTCCAACTCAACAGGTCTCGCATTTCATCGCCTGATCTTTTTCTTTGGATTGGCGGGGCTAGGAACTGTATTTGGGTAATTTTACTCACCTCCTCTGGTCATCGCCCGCTGAATACTTGGATATTCAGCCTGTTCTCAGCATTATTCTCAGCAGCCAAGCTGTTCCCTCGGTATATCGGTGCTGCCTCGGGAGCCAGTATGGCTCTGTTTGGCCTGTCTCCGTTATTTTTCACCACGATTGCAAGGTTCTTTACAGACCCAGTCTCTGGTCTTGATGTAGTCGCCTACTTGAATTGTGTCTCTGTGTTAACTGGAACTATCTATATGCTGGGTACCTTCATCCTTCCACGTCGGAAACGACTTTCTCTGTCCCAGTATCAAGCAAGTGATCACGAACGCACGCCCTTATTAGCAATACCGGCGAATCAAGAAGGGGCTGTCTCAAGAGAAGATGCAAGCTTGTTCGGCTTAATGAAGGATGCCAACTTTTGGCTCCTTGCTTTAGTCGTAATGCTCACATTAGGATGTGTATGCCAATCTATCTTTCCGCTCTGCATAAGCTAAATCAAACCTTTAGAGCGAAATGATCTTATCGAATATGGGGACTTTAGTTCTTTCTTTACCTAATATGGCGCCCCAAGACCTCAGCAGCTTTTCAGACGTTTCTGACATCGCTACCCAAGTGCAGGTCCTTTCCTTATCTAATACAGTCTCCCGGCTCGTTGCAGGTGCGCTTGCGGATGTAGTATCTCCTGCAATATCATCTAGCTGCGTAAGCCCAGCGAAGAAATACGTAAGCAGGATGATCTTCATCTCGCTCCCTGCTGTGCTTCTTGCGTTGACATTCCTGCTTATGGAGCTAATTGTCCGCTCAAGACAGGTGCTCTGGGTACTGAGGTACGTCGCTTGTTATAAACAGCCTATTTGCCATACTTAAGGTATGCCTGTAGCCTCGGGGTTGGTCTTACTTATGGTACTACATTTACTGTCCTGTAAGTCTTATGTGCACAGTCTAGTGTGGTCATCCCTGAAATCGGCGCAGGCCAGGAATTCTAAGAGCAATCTGGGGCAAGTCCAACGAAGGCCGAAACTTCGGCATAATTAGCTATGCACCCATGATAGGAACCCCCATATTTTCATATATCTATGCCTTCCTATCTACAGCACAAAGCCCACAGCCAGAGTCAGTATGCTATGGTGTCCATTGCTGGCAAGCAACGATCTGGATTTGCTGTGGTACATCTATTTTTGCATTCCTTGTGTCTATTAGACTGTGGTTCAAATGGAAAGATCTAGTATAAGGGTCTTTTATCAGCATTTCCTATTCTATATCTTTAGTATTGTACATACTCTATCATTTCAACTAGACTCTTTGCCAAACACTTTGCCCTCCAGTGTGCGCAGCCTGATCACTGAACACGGGCGACTGCCTCGGGAACCGATCAGATGTTTGTTGCACTCAGATACTAACCACCATCTCAGATCAGGAATCATGGCTACAACTCCCCCTATAGGGAAAATTGTCCTTCATGCTAGCTCCCTATACATAATGGTTAACGCCTTCCAAAAACTGGAAACTCTCGGGATGCACGAGTTCATAAAACACCAGAAGGGTGGTCACTTTCAATTTCTAACGATTCAAGGGTATGTGTGTCCGTCTTCTCTGTCTCAACCGTATCTGACGTCGTCTTGGAGCTCAGCCTGCTCATCGCAGCTGTGACTATGGCTTGTAGCTTAATCTTAGATGTATTCCCTTCTCTTCAAGGTTCCAAAACAGCGTCCCCATGTTTCGTACTGTATCATCTGATCAGCTTCTCTAGGCCTGCGAACGCTTAAAAGGCTATGTCTCATGATGAGCCTGTCGGTATGAAGGTTTTTTGACCAAAGACTTTCGGTACTCTGCTAATCTATATTTCTCTAGCTTACTTTTGTAATATCTTCTGTTTATTGGACATTAATTTTAATGTTCCCCACGCTCATTCTTTGGGCTGCACCACCGAACTCAACCTCTATCCCCACTGAGATTCCGGAGCTGTGGCGCATCCCTCTATTCATGGATTTGTCTCTGCATGCAGTGCCCTTAGTTGCTGTGGCGCTCGACTTTTTCTTGTACGAAAGCAAGTACAGCAAGAAAGACTCAAGGCTGATCGCACCAATCACAACAATCATCTTCTCTATCGGGTATGGTGTTTGGGTGGAATACTGTGCTTCCTTTAATGGACGTTGTACGCTTATCTATCTATTTTCCTATCCTTTCCATTGACCAACGGCTAACCAAACTCAATCCGCTCTGAACAGTTCCTTATCCATTCTTAACGGATAACTCATTTGATATCCGTTTGAAGATCTACACCGTTGTTACAGTCATTGCTCTTCTCGCGTTCTCCGGTCTTAACCAAATGCATAGTAGAAGGCCATTACTTATCTAGATTCCGTTCATTGAATCCAGTCGATGCCAATGCATCTTCGCATCTTATCACAACTACTCATACGCTCCCCGCTTGGGCCGCTTGGTCTATATAAATATAGATATATAGTTATACTTACTGTGTGTACTTTAAATTGATGCTGCATTCCTCCCTTGTTTAGTAGCCAGTGAAAAAAGATGTCCACTGTCATCGGAATAATGTGCGTTAACAGTGGAGCTTTTGCGCCTGAACCCGTAAAGCATCTAGCCTTCAGCCCTCTATGTGCAGCGCTAGACTGTTTTACTCTCACGTACACTTAATTCTAGACTCTCGTCGCCTCACCTAGGCTCTAACGTTGTCATTGATGCGATAGCAAGCGCTAAGAATTATTCGACAAGGTCGCTGTCAACATGGTTCCCATGAGCAAGTATACCTCATCTGACACGGATGTAACCGCACAAGACGAAGACGGGATACCTAGACAGTCCGCTCTCGAGGGATTACATACATATCTTGATCATTCCCTTGATCATTCACAAACGAGATATCTATAAAGGTCTCGTCATCTGCGGCCGAGTTGATTTCTCCCAAATCCCCAATCCCTGCCAGTCCCCCACAACCCTCGATCGCCCGCCGATTGTCATGTCTGATCAGCCTACAAAACAGAAATTATGGGGTGGACGCTTCACTGGAAAGACTGATCCATTGTGCGATGCCTTGGATTACTAGTTTGTCTAGGGTGTAGATGGCTCACGGGTTTTCTAGGATGCACGCATTCAACCAGTCTCTGAAGTATGACCAACGAATGCACGCAGTTGATATTAGGGGTTCCATCGCATACGCCAAATCACTCACACTTGTCGGAATTCTGACCAAGGAAGAGGAAGCCAAGATGGAAGAGGGTCTCAAAGCCGTAGGACAAGAGTGGGCGAATGGTACAGTCAGTGTGATCCTGCTGTTAGCTGTTCGGCTATCTCAATCATTTGCCCTAGTTTGAGATCAAAGAAGACGATGAGGATATTCATACCGCGAACGAGCGCAGGCTCAGTGAGATCATCGGCCCTCTGGGTGGTAAGCTTCATACTGGTCGTTCAAGGAATGATCAGGTTGCCACCGATATGCGTCTGTGGCTCCTGGAAGAGGTCATCGACATTGAGGCTGGCCTCAAAGGACTTATCAAAGTCATGGTCGAGCGGGCAGACAAGGAGAAGGATGTCCTAATGCCGGGTTATACCCACTTACAGGTATGATCAATCTCCAAACTTATCCAAGGATGCAGATCCCATCCCGTGTCATATTTAGCGAGGACAACCGATTAGATGGTCACACCTCCTCTTATCCCATGCTTTCTCCTTCTCCTCCGATCTTCAGCGTCTGCAACAGCTTATCCCTCGAATCTCTGTGCTTCCACTTGGGTCTGGTGCCCTCGCTGGCAATCCCTTCGTAGTTGACAGAGAATTCCTCGCGAAAGAACTTGGTTTCCAATCTGTTGCCGAAAATAGTTTGTGGGGTGTGGGCGACCGCGATTTTATTGTAGAGTTCTTGATGTGGTCAAGCTTGACTATGACCCATATCAGCCGGATGGCCGAGGATCTTATCATCTACTCGACCGCAGAGTTCGGGTTCATTACCCTTAGTGATGCTTACAGGTTAGTTCAATTGTCCTTCAAGCAACAGGGTCCTGTAACTTCTTTCTCGCAGTACTGGCTCCAGTATGATGCCTCAGAAAAAAAATCCAGACTCTCTGGAGCTGCTTCGAGGAAAATCAGGAAGAATATTCGGAAATGTATGTGTGGTCAATCATAGTCCTAAGTTATAGCTCAATTATCCATTCAGATGGCTGGTTTCGTTATGACCTTGAAAGGCCTTCCTTCAACATATAATAAAGATCTGCAGGAAGACAAGGAGCCCCTTTTTGACAGTGTGGATAACGTTTCTGCTTCTTTCAAGATCGCCGAAGGTGTTATTGCCACGCTGGAGGTGCACGCGGATAAGATGAGGCAGGCACTTACTATGGATGTCTTAGCTACCGACCTGGCTGATTATCTCGTTCGAAAAGGGGTGAGTATATTTTTACTTTATTTCATGACCAGGATTCTGACATGCTCTCCCTTTATCAGACTCCCTTCCGTGAAACTCACCACATTTCTGGGCGCGCTGTTGCACTCGCAGAATCACGCAAATGTCAATTGAACGACTTGACAATGGAAGATTATAAGAAATTGAGTGAAAAGTTTACTGAGGATGTAAAGGACGTTTTTGACTTCGAGGCTAGCGTGGAGAGGAGGCAAGCTATTGGTGGACCTAGCCGAAAGATGGTTGATAGGCAGGTTGCCGTCCTGAGGGCAGTTTTAGGCAAGCAGTAAAAAGAGAAATTATTGTTGATAATAAGAATATGATTGGATTTGAATGACTATGCTTCAGTACTTGCAAGCTGCGGGCTGTTAACATTTTAACTGGAGGCTGACCCCAAAAAGAGTTCAAATCGCATGTGGCGTGATGTTATTAGGTGGGACTTGGCTCCACTGCTTTGCTTAAAACCGCCATCACTGCTACTTCGGAGCCCCTGAGGCCCTGTCCCACCACCACCACCACCACCTAGCTTTACTTTTCGTTCTTTTCCCTTCTGCGGCAGGAAAACACCATATTTATCCAACACCACCGTTTATCAACTTTGAGACGCAAGGACACTCAACATGGCAGCAAGAGATAGACTCGCGGCAATGAGGGTAAGAAATTGCTGTTCAAACACATTTCTTTTGTGGTTTTCATTCGTCTGATTATGTCCTGCAATTTTTCAGCAAGGAAACAGGTACAATGATGTTGAGTATGTCGAATTATCTTTCAGGTTGCCAAATGCTTGAAGTTTCTACTCCAGCCACGTACCCAGCAACAATTTTGGCAACGGAGCTCGAAGGCCCAACCCGTACGCTCAACAAGACTCTGGGTATGAAATGGCTGTGCGAGGTAGCGGAACTGGGCTTAACTCGGAAGGAGGCGCTGGAGGTGACACGATGTCCGATTTCTATTCTGAAGTTAGCAGTTCTCAACCACATATCCTTCATGAAATCCTGTTACCCATCTGACATTCATTGTATTATAGATTTCTTCCATTCAGGATAGCTTACGGACTTTCAATGACAATGTCCAGAGGATCGGTGATTTACATTCACGGTCGTTGAACCAAATGGACGAACGTAGTACTCAGCAGAATGCTTCGCACCTGGAGCAATTGGTTTCTGACACTAGTGCTCTCAGCAACGAGTTAAAACAGAGGATCAAGGCCTTGGAAAAGCAGGGCAGTGCAGGGCGCGACGGCCAGATCAAGAAGCAACAAGTTTGTGTTATTTCTCCAATGCACTGTTATCACTGTCTCAGCTGTGCCTATGGTTATAGACTGCTCTGGTAAAACAGAAGTTTATAGAGGCCATTCAAAACTATCAGGCTGTTGAACAGTCTTACCGACAACGATACAAGCAACGCATGGAGCGGCAGTACAAAATTGGTAAGCCTTCATGTCTTTGACTGCGCATGGGCATTGATTCGGACTTGCAGTTAAACCCGATGCTACACCTGAGGAGGTACGAGCAGCTGTCAATGACGAAAGCAATACTCAGGTCTTTAGTCAAGCAGTGCGTCAGATTGTTCCTTGTTCCATGTCGAGTGAGATGACCCAGGCTTCGTTAGCTCATGCAATCTAATCGCTATGGAGAAGCAAGGTCTGCATACCGTGAAGTCCAAGAACGACATGAAGACATCAAGCGTATCGAGAAAACATTGGGAGAGCTCGCACAGTTGTTCAATGATGTATATCTTTATCTCATCTGCTCTAATGGATGTCAATTTAATATTCTATTAGATGAGCGTACTGGTGGAGCAGCAAGATGAGACGATCAACGCCATTGAAGTGCAGGCACAAGCCGTCGAGAAGGATACAGAAGCCGGGTAAGCACCTCATCTCGTTTCTTTCCCGTGTCAATGCACTGACATGCTGGTTGTAGTCTTGCCTATACAGAAAAAGCTGTTACTTCAGCACGTGCAGCAAGAAAGAAACGATGGATATGCTTCTTTATCTTCCTTATTGTCCTGATTATTGTTGCCGTTGTGGTGGTTGTGGTTGTTAAACAAAACTCTAAGTGAAGTCCCATTCCGGAGCCGATGCGACTCAACTGGAGGAATACATTCTCACTCAACGCAGGTCATCCAGCGGCAACAACAACAACAACAATAACAACAATAACAGTCCTGCCACAGAAACAGCTTCGCCTACTGCAACGCCCACTGTCACGCCATCGTGAATTCCTCGGTTGACTTGGCTACTGGAAGTTGTGACGCCTTCCTTCTCCAAATCTTCTAAACATCCTATCTGACATTCGTCTTACACGTAACACTCGTTTCATTTCTCGCTCCTGACGATACCATTTTCTTGTTCCCCCTCTAGCTTCTCAATAAAGCCACAATACAGGTGTATATAGTGCATGATTTCTGCTTAGTATGTTCTCTCGTGCTTCCTGTTTTCCTTTATCCGCTTAGCGTACATTTGTTAATTGGACTCGGACTGAATTTTTATTGGATGGACTTGAGAATAAGAAATTCTCTGATCGTTTGTGACTCATGGCAGTGCCAGAAAGTTCAAAACGGATGCACCCGATGATCTGGCAGTGGCAGTGCTGCTTAACGCTTACGCGTCGCTGGAATATATAAGGGGGCTTCCCTGCTCCGTTTTGCTTCACCTTACTTAACACCGTTCATCGACTCGCCCAGTTGCCTGCTGTCTTCAGTCCTCCAGTTGGTCAGTTTTGCCTCTCCTCTCTCATCCCCCACTTCATTGCTCAGATTGTCTATTGCAGACTCAACCACATCTTATCGCACAATTAGCATCATGCCCGCCAAGAAACGTTGCCAACTTCAAGGCGACACTCCCTGTCATTCTGCAATCCTGCGTATTGTTGGAGAGTGCTCACAATGTAACAATCAATTTTGTGGAACAGTGAGTAGGACTTGAATTCCTCTGTAACGAAACACTGACCTCATGGTTTTGTAGCATCGTCTGCCAGAACATCACAACTGCCATAAATTAGGGGATTGTCGGCAGCAGGCATTTGACCGTAATAAGGCCAAGCTGGAGAGCGAGAGGACCGTTGCGTCTAAGATGACTATGGCATAATTAGGAGGTTCATCCCGATTTTTGGTGGCATGTATTTCATCCCCACGTGTGCTATGCACATTCATCCAGCCACGACCATCCGGGACCTTCCACTGCTTTTGTCATCGGCCTTTTCTGTGCATTATCATTTTATCCGGCCTATATTTCCCTCTTCAGCAAGACTCTGCGCATGTGCTTGGACACTCCTACCATATTCTATTTCTATTTGTACAGCTTCCACTCCACTATTATAGGTCGTATAGCTTCTTGGCTTGTCCCTAATATCTCCTTATTTGCTTGGTACTGTGCGGTGATATGTATATACACGCTTTGGTACTTTGTTGTGCCCAACACTTTTCATTCATACTACATCATAGCCTCAGGTGAGACATGCTTGTAGATGGTCCCTGCTTTCATAACAAACTTGACGCTACTCTTATCAACTGCCTTTTCAAAATCGCTCTCCAGATTACCAGCGACCGCAATAATATCTGCTGCCCATCCAGCTTTGATAACACCAAACTGAACATCATTATCGCCTAAAGGAGTCATTGAGTCTGAAGATGAAAACTGTTTCAGTGGCTTGACACATTTCCATCCACCTAATGTCGCCCAATTGAGAACATCTCGCCATGAGGCACCCAACCTCACCATCAATTTGAGTTCCAACGCGTTGTCACCGTGTGGGAAAGGGCCTGTATCTCCACCACATGCTATATTCACGTCTTTGAAGCGAGAGTGTTTGAGAGCAACCTGAAAATTGTTCCTCACTTGCTCCCATATTTCTCCGCATAAGGTGTAGTAAGCCGCTAGAGTGGGAACCCAGAATGCTTCAGAGTGAGCCAAGCTCTCAATAGCATCGTGGTAGCGTTGATCGAGAAGAGAAAGAGAAAGCGCTTGCTCTGCGTTACATTCGTAGCAGTTGTCAATCTTAGTGAGACCGTGACCATGCTCGATAGAGTCCACACCCAATTTAAGCAAGCGAAGGATGGTGCTTTGGTTAACGCTATGGGCCGCAACTTTGACACCGTAGAAATGAGCAGTGTCGATCATTATCTTGAGTTCTTCGTCGTTGAAAATGGAGATAGATTGGAGAGCCCTGTAAGGTGAGACATTGACAAGGCGGGAGCGGAGGTGGTAGTCGGTGTAGATCTGGGGTAATAAAGGGGAGAAATTTCCAAAAAAAATTGGATATATAGCCGATTTCCATGAGACATAGCTTCGCCTACCTTGATCCAGTCTGCACCAGCTGCAATCTGCCTTCGGACTGCGATCATACATCCATCTCGTCCATCGGCAACATCGGCCCCTGTAATGCCCTCAATACCATCCTGGTTGATATGAATGGAACTTTTTGGGCCTATAAACAGCCTAATCTGTTGGCCTTGACAAAGCAAAAGACCTGAGGGAGCACTCACCATAAGCACCAGTAGAAACGATAGCCCTATTGGCACAAAAATACCTAGGGCCAGGTATGAGAGCATCCGGGCCAGACATGCATTTCCGTAGATGTATATCAGCGTCACCTGCACCTTCTGTCCCGAGGTCCCTGCACGAACGAGAACAATAAGTAATAATCAGGGCGTCACACTTCCTTGGGAAGGGAGTAGAAGGATTACTTACCGAACCGTAGTGAAACCAGCCATGAGTGTATCTCTGGCGTGATTGGTAGCCCTCACTGTGCGCTCTACAATACTTTCCTTTGTAACTTGATCGTCCCACGGAGTTTCAGCATACGGATGGAGGAACACTGAGAAGTGAAACTTTCTTCAGTTTCTACCTGAGGTAGAGCCCTGGCGGAGACAACAGCGACAGGCAGGAGAATTCACGAACAGTGGACGTGAACATCGACAAATCCTGGCAAGACAGTGTATTGCCTTAGATCTATACAACGCTCCTTCGAGATAAGTTCACTGAGGTCTGTGGGAGATTCGGGGAGACGTTCAACAGAGAGGATAAGTCCGGAGCTGGAGTCGACAGTGATAAGTTGGTCGTTGACAAGGTCTTTGGCTTCTGAATCAAATATTTTGCTAGCTAGGATACGGATGATCTTAGCAGAGGTGGGAGGACTTGAGATTGGCATGAAGCAGAAGAGAGCGATTGATTAGATAATCCAAGGTCAAGCTTCCAGGCTAACAATGATCATCACTTGTCAACGCTTCTATCAGTCCACGTACCTCAAGGAACGCTCGAACACGTTCCGTCCTCATGTTCTTCCTGGGAATTTATTCTTGGTGGAGGACTGCACAACTGGCCAGTTAATTTAGAAGACTTTGTGATATAGCCCTCTCGGCTTATTGCATGTTGACCTTCTTCCTTGCACTCTTCTGCTATATCATCATACAGCTATCTGTGCTCTCCTTGGTTTATATTATGGCCATCCGTTCTACTGAGCTCACCATGCTTGAACAACAACTGGAGGCCATTGGGGCCTTCTTCCCTGTCTTAACTGTCAGTCATTGACTCATTGATCATTGCCAATCTCAAGCTACATGCTTTGGCTCATGATCGGCTAAACTCCGATTTCACTTACCCTGATGTTCGCACATTATAGACTGCACTTAACGCGTTTTCGGTACGACTCACAAGCCCTGTTGAGAAACCTGACTCTGTTCAAGTCCAGGAGAGCATCGAGAAGTACGAAACTCAGCTGATCATCTTTCGGCGTTGTTTGACCGCTGCTTTCCCTCCAGTCTCCAAGCAGAGGTCAGACAAAAAAATGTAGCTCGCATGAAAGCCGTTCAGGAAGTTGAAGGTTAAAATTTGAAGCTTTCAACCTATGCACTTACCACAATAGTCATCCCAATCCTTCCAGAATTGCTTCGTAAGCTTCTCAACGAGGAAGCAGAGAGTATTCTCAAGGAGCTTAGTCTGTGACTCGCCTCTCTTAGTACGCGTCACACTGACAATGTATCTCTCCTAGTTGAAGACGGTCTTCTGAGTAACAAGGAAATTGATAAATTCGTGAAGAAGCAGGTAGAGGAAGCTCTTGAGCAACATCTCCCTGTCAGCCTACGCCGCCAGTTTGTTGAGGAGAAAAACGCTCTTGATAGCCTTCGGAGAGAGTTGTACAACTCGTACGTCGAAGTCTTTTGCCACGTACTTTGACAATTAAGCATCTCTAATATACAGAGAATGTCGGCGCTTGAACGCAAAAGTGGGCAGGGGGGGTCACTTGCATCTACTTTACACAGAAGAAGACAAACCCAGCGAGCTTTTCCCAAAGACCTTAGATGATCTCCTCAAACTCGATGGTGTGTCCATTCCTATGGAGCTATCTGGGTACAGAAGTCACTGTTAGCCACTAATTCTGCTTGTCCTACAGTTAAGAAATCCAAGAAATTAATGCAAGATTACAAGCTGACACCAACTGAAACACTAAGCACGAACATCAACTACCTACTACGCTACTTTGGTTCATCATATGTCTGGGGATGAGCGCTGAGTACTGAGTGCCGAGCTCTTGAGTCTGACTCCAATTTGCTTGTAGCTATGAACAAAGTTTTCAATGTAACAATGTAAGTTATGCAGCATATTCCAATTTGTGACATATCCCAGTGTTCTATGCTGAGCAGAGAAAGTTTGAACTAACTACAGCACATATTTGAGTAATGAGCTGACCATAGATGCGATTACGGAGCCCAGTACTTGTCATTCATTCAATTGATTCCCCAGACTTGTGACGTGGTCTCGTGTACCAACTTACCACATCTTCAAATTTCGGCTCATTGTTTTCGCTACTAATCTCCTTGCAATTGGCATCACCCCACCACGTACGATCACTTAGATCACCAACGTGAGCAATGCGGGATTCTGGGATTCCTGGTTCATCAATATTCCACCACTGCTATAATATCACTACACTGTATACAGGTTTATGATACAGGTTTTTACTGTTATTCGCCTCTCCAGCCCCTCGCTGTTGTTGGGAATAACGTTTGTTGAATCTATGGCAGGTTCAATTTGCTCTTAGCCACTGCTACCTTGATTGGACTGGGTCCTGATTCACTCAAAGGAAGTGATGATGTACGAATCGACTCTGGCTCAGCATCTGGACCATTCTTCTGAGCGGGTAGATCACTAGCCTCATCTGAGTTCGTTGCAAACACTGATATTGCCGTTATTTCCCAGCCTAACACACAAGCTCGAATGAGAGCTTACACTCTCTTCTGTCGCTTCACGCCACAGCAGTGTTTCACTGACAATACCAATGTACACTTCTGGCTTGACGATACCAGGTAATGATATGAGTGCTTGCTTTGCGGGTGCTACCAGAGATACTCGTGACGCCCCGTCTTCTGATAGATTGCGAGTTCCCGTTGACTTTTCATTCTTGGGTGTTTCTCTGGACTGGACTTGCAATCGGTCCATATTACCATTTAATTGGTTCTTCTGATCAATCTTGGTCCTGTTCTCCATTTCGATGTCACCACTGAGTTGTCTGCTGATTCATTCTTGAAGGTTTTCATTATCCTATTGTATTGCATTCCTCTTCTCCCTATGTGTTCTGAGGCTCTGCATGCCTGGAACAGGTCGGGCTCCTTCTCCAACTCGAAGTCACATATATCCTTGGAGAATACCGAATCTCCCAGCTGTTTCTTGTCATCAGCCCAGGTCGTCAGGTCGTTGCCCAAGGGACTGCAACCTATTCCCCCAAGGCTTGAAGCATCTGGAAACTTTTCAGAGACTGTTGATGCGTGACGCCTGGGAGCGCCTGGCTTATCTGGACAAGAATCCTGAACAAAGAGAATTTCTTGCTCGAGCTGCACCTCTGGTGAGGATTGTCCCGTAGAGAACATATCAGTGCGTGATTCGCCCTCGGAGGAGTTAGATCGTCAGTCCGGATCAAAACTCAAGGGACTTACATCTGCTTCCTTGATGATTGGGAGACCTGGGCGTAACATCTCTTCATGAGGTTCGAGGACTTATATCTTGTTCTACCTACTTGCTCGATATCCTTTCGCCTAAGATCCGTACAGACCAAAAGTAACTCAGTGCTCAGCCATAAACGCAGGCTGAACGCTGACCGTTGAATATTGAGTGCTCGAGTCTACTCGAGCCTAGGCAGCATTTGCGCTAGGTATGTAATATTGATGATGATGCGAGGTTGGAGTCACGGTTGATCTCACTGAGGCGTTTACCAGTACTGTTTCTTATAGCGACGAACTTTGACAGTGAAATGGGATGGGTGTTATATGTCCTCCACTATGCTACGACATGGGCCTGATATACTCCCTGGCTCTGATACATGTGCAATAAGCATGGGTACTTTGAATAGAAGAACGTCATACAAATCAGTGCAAGATGATAGCACGCAGTTGAAATACTGAAAATCAAAATCCCGCAAGTTGCAAACAAGAAGCACATACAGTTACAGTACATAAGTCACATAAATACTCAGACCAACCAATGCAAGAATGAAAAGGGAATTTACAATGATTGTCCTGCCAGTGATATCTCTAAACGAATCGCCCTCTGCTAGATAATAACCGTCAATGAGAGACTTGTTTCAAGATAGACTCACTTCAATGAGCTTCAATTCTTCCAGGCAGCTCAAATGTCTCCTGGATTATAGACCTCACTGCACTTCCAGCATAGTCTGCGTTTTTCAAAGGGGCAGCCCTACCCGCATTCAGGCGTGCAGTCTCCCTTAACTGTGCTATCCGAATGGCCGTCTCCATTCCAAGTTTCTCCCCTTCTTCCGAAGTTAGAGGATGATCCCTAGCGACGAGCGCAGCGTATAATGGAAGGATATATGAAAACCCCACGTTAAATGTCTGAAACGCAACAATTTTGTCGACATCCGACAAACATAACTTGTTCAGTGCGTGGATGGAGCTTTTTTTGACTTCAGGGAAATTCCAATGATTGGCAAGCTCAAGAATGAGAAGCCACTCTTCAGCTGAAGTGAGAGTGTATAAACTACGAAGCAATAGAATCAATATATCTTGATTACTGGCGATACCTCGAGAATGATTGGCTACTAACGGCTCATAGAACACGGAGAGGAAACATTCAAACTCTGCAGGTGTTACATCATCCAAGATGATAGCGCTGGAGTCATCAGACCCTTTCGGATATGAACCTAGAGGCGAGGACAAGAGTTCGCGAAAATAGGCGGACTCGGAGACGAAAAAATGTTGGTGAACGCGGAACAAATAACGACCAACCTGGATAGAGCGTTATCCATCATTAGCAATTTAAACTCGAGCAATATTACATAGACATGAACAAAAGAACTATTCACGAGGAAGTGTAAATTTCCGGCTCTTATATAGAACTGACGGTGCCGACGAATTTGAGGGTTCATCAAAGGGTTGATCGTGATTAGAGATGCTTTGTTCGAGTGTGCTTGTGTACCGACAAGTTGTTCGGCGGCTTGACCAAACGATGGCCAAATAGTGGGGGGAGTAAATTCCCAGTTCTCAGATCGGATTCCATCGTCGAAGGTGCTCTTTATATGAAGCGGCATTTGAATTGTTTGGTGTATATGTATAGGTCAGGTGGGAAACTTTAGTTGAGTCTACGACTGGATTTGGGAAGAAAGCTAGCGATTCAGCTGATAGAAAGATAGTGATGACAGGAAGTTACACAGGAGCAGGTAGCTTATGGAAGTTGACTGGTATGTATACCCCAAATGAGGATGCAATGAGGCGAGAGCGTGGTAAGTGACGCATGACAACTGCGTAAAGACTGGAGGTGGTGGTTACTTGAATGTGGAGATTATGGCAAAATGCGAAGCAAGTCCAACACGATCGGTGGAGGAGTGCTAGTATTAAGTTAGAGTAGCATCTTGATAGCAGGTGGAGGATAGACCTTTATAGGGTCATCAGTTTGGCTAGCTGTTGATTTACATAGATCGTATAGAAGACGAGGTGCGATGTGGGCTTAAAGTACTCTATCTGAGATGAGACGATACATCAGGTGAAAGCTATCGTCGTGGAGGACTTCATGATCAACATACCTCTCAACATCCTTAGATACAGTAGAGCTTCCTTGTGATAACCGTTCCTGAAATGATTGCTGAAATTGATGGAAGGTCTGCGCTCCAAGGATGGCAAAAACCACACTATCGAATGAGGACTTGAATCTAGCCTTATCCAGAGCAAGTAACTCTGCCCAGATAGACGCAACAAGAGGCACACTGTTTTTGAACACACCTGTTCCGAAGCTACCCAGTACTAGCTCTCTGACACCCTCCTTCTCAAATAAATACAGGATCCTCGCCATCCTCTCTCTCATAACCTTTGCTATCTTCTCATCAATGCCTGCATTAGACTCGGATGAACTCCTGACAATGCCAGCGTTGACAGCAGCACTGGTGACCACATCGATATCAAGTGGCGTTGTCCATCCACCTGCATCGTCTCTAAATAATGTGACCCCAGGAGAGAATAGCATTGCGTGGGTGTAGAATCCTTGCTTGGAATCCTTCTTGTGTTGTTTATAGAACTGTTGCCCGACATCAGTCATTAGAGTTGGATATAGGGTCGAAGAACGGGCTATCGACTCCTCCTGGGCTTGTGCACCGTTTAAGAAACCCCCTCCTGGTTTTTTGGCTGAGGCGAAATTTAGCACTCCAATTCGCCTGATACAGGGAGATGAGTCAGATTGAGCAACTGAATCGTGATCCATTCTGGATAACAATCTTGCGCCGTCCAAGGTCGAAATTTCCTGGAATATTATGCTAACTTGCGCTGTGCTAGTGATGCCAGAAAGCGACCGAGGAATTTTCCAGGCAGAAAGAATATCAGAGTCTGGTGGAAAGTACTGAACATGCTGCTTGGCAGCAGTGACTTTGGTAGAAAGGTTGTATCCTTGTCCATCGACCACATAGCGACCAGTTGAGATGGCTTCTATCGTCGCTTCTGCGATCTTCCGCAGACGGTCGCCTCTGCCGTTTCCACCTCTGCCAAGAGCGAAAGAGTCCTGTGAACGAATTTCACTTGTACTATCATCTCTGTTTCGAGAAGGTATGACGGTACGATGAGAATCTCTATTATTTGGATTGGAACGGATGGGGGTAACAGCGGGAGGTAAGGAGCTGGAATTAGACACGACAGCGTTAGTTCTCTTGTTGAAAAAATCGGTGATGATTCGCTGGGACATCGCGAACTGAAGTTATCTAGCAAGATTGAAATTATCGTGTATCGATAAAAGTCGTGTTGCTGTACTATTCAAATAGTACATGAAGACGACCATGGAGTCAGTATGAATTCCGGGATCACGGTACCGAACCACCCTCATGATTCCTTATCCTGCTTAGATTTTCAGTGGCAGTATAAAAAAATCAGTAGTACCTTGCTCAAGCCTAGTCAATGCCTGGTCCTTCGTTCCCAATCCTTATAATCCCTGCTTAGGCTTGAATTGTAGATATATAAGGCTCACACTGGGATACAGTGCAAGTTTGCGTTTCGCAAAACGACCTCAAACCACTGGAGTGGCCTGGGATTAACGGCGACGAAATTTACATTAAATCCAATGAAAGCAACATTCAAGAGGTCAAATAGTTGTCTAATATAAGGAGGCCCAGGACCATAATACAAGAGAAACCCTCTCCTGTTAATAGCGGCTCTTTAATACGATGTTATCCCAATCAATGCTTTCCTCTCCAACGATATTCTGCAATGCAATAAGCATTCCTTCATCAAACCCAGAGAGATATCGGAGCTTCAGAAATGAGATCGGACAACCATGAGACCGTCTAGCGGTAATGGTATCCTTGAATTGATCAAAATCATGAAGGTTGCTTAAGAAGATCCCCATCAAAGAAACTGTGGTGAGGTGTGGGAGCGACGGCAGCGCGGTGAGCTTTGCTAGTGCTGCTTTTGTAGATCTATCCTGTGACGCTAGCCATGTTTTGCCATGGTTGGGGTTGAGGGTGTCAGGAAGATCCGCGGTACTGACAGGGCTGAGACCCAGAGCAGCATTGACTAAATCTATGTGTGGCCCAAAAAACTCGACTTGCTGTATGCCTGAGTGCCTCGCAAAAAAAGCAGTCCAGTCGCTTAAATGCATATGAGACAGGGGCACATGGGATAGGACGAGACTCTGAACTCCTTGGACATGGATAAAATTGAGCGGAAGGTGAGGATAGGGGGTCGTTATGGTGAAATTGGGTTGAGAGCCCCCATCACACAATCCCAAGACTGTACATGACTCGCTTCTCTGGAGCAAGAGCCTAAAATAGGTTCGATTGGGATTAGTGATGGATATACAACAAGATGTGAGTAACGATTTCATCAGGTCTTCGGCTTGGAACTTTGACAATTGCGGGCGCGAATCTCGACTGATGCAAATTTCAACTCGGGTCGTGATTGGATGAATAATCGATGAATGAAAGTGAACGCATTGAACTAGTGTTCCCTCGATGTGGAGAGACTGAAGAGAGCTGAACGAAACTTTAGTAGGACCATTACTATGATATGAGAGGTAATTTGGGAGTCCACCGATAAGAACGAGGTCCTCCAATAACGGCGAAGACGATAAGATCCTGAATAGACTTTGTTGTGAGGGTGAGGAACGTGGATATTCGAGAAAAAATGTGACAAGGTTGGGAAATGTGCATCCCCCTTCTTGAATCATATCCCATGAGACATAACAGCATTTCAACCTGAGATGCCGAATTACATTTTCGGGGCGGGAAACGAGTTGGAGAGGAATCGCTGTGTCTGACCCAGTAAGAGGCTGGTGTTGTTCTATCGCTATGGATTGGAGGATGGGCAATTCCTGGGATGAGATTTGACCCAAACACTCTGATATAAAATTAGGACATGCGCGAATGTGAAGTTCCGCCAATCGACTGGGTCTCAAGAGAGTAGGGAAGAAGTTTTTGGAAAACCGGTCGGTTTTCGGGAGATCTATCCTAAAAAAGAATGGGGCATCCTTCGATCTGGCAAGCATATTTGAAAGGTTCTCGCGAGGATCTAACGGAACACATGCCCAAAATTCTGGGCAACTAAGGGCTACGATACGCCAATGCTTGCAAACCATGGTAAGCTGGATATGAGCTGACCAAGGAACCGCCCTGTATGCCGAGTGTCCGTTCGGAGCTGGTGGTCTGACGCATTCGACAAGGATGGCGGAGAGAATCTCTGGTGGTAGGACACCAATCTCGGTATATTCGTTCCTAGTGGATTGGAGTGCGCGGATATAATCTTCAGCACCTGCAATATAGCTATCAATTTTCTGACGAGCTGGAGCCCTAGAGAGAGAAGCAAGCTTGAGCTTAATGTCAGAAACAGAGGAAGTAGCGAATCTAGGCATGAATTAGGAGAAGTGGTCAATCAAAGAGGTATATGCAAGATATGGAGGTGTTGGTGAAAGTTGCTAGATGGACTTGATGAACTTTAGGAGTTTAGATGATTGTCTGTACAAGTAATCGATCATTATCGACATCGTGCATAGAAAGGGATCATGAGAGGCGATTGGATAATTATTTTTGATCACGATGAGTTTCCGAGACTGGTAAGGCGAAGATGATTGCCATCTCAATGTGGTCCACGTGATCGCAACTCCACCTCATCCTGCGACAATGGCTGATTTCCTCCCCAAAAGTACTTCAGACGAAATCGACTTCGACGCAGCCGCTTCAGCCTTTCCGGACATCTCCCTGGATGGCTTGGACCCCATTCCATCTGCTCCGGGTTTCTCTTCTGCCTTATCCTCATCCTCTTTCAACGATGACTTCTTTGATGTTCCTGAGAGCAGTGGAAGTACCGTGAAAGTAACAGGAGACGACGAACTGGAAAAGTTTCAAAATGAGTTCCCAGAAGTCGATATTCCCGTTGCTGTTCCACTGGTGACCTCGCCCCCAAAACATACACCCATCGGAAGCTCGCTACCGTTTGCACCAAAACCACAATACTCGTCTACACCTGTTCTCACTCAGCAGTTAGAAGAGGAAGAACCCCAAGTGATCAAGTACGTATTTAGACTGAATTACAGTAGGACACACGGCTTAACGTTCGACCTTTGTTTCCACAGAGATTGGCGTGAGAAGCAAGCCCGGGAAATAGCTGAGCGAGAGGAACGGGCAAAGGCCAAACGTCAGGAGACTATCTCGAAAGCAGAAGGGGATATCGAGAAGTTCTATGAAACCTACGCTTTGAAGAAGGAGCGAAATATCCGAGAAAACAAGTATGTGACTTCTTGTAACGGTGTCCAATATTTTTTAAATGTAACCGTGTGCATCACAGGGATTCTGAGTCAGACTTTCTCTCCTCTCTCAACGCATCTTTATCCTCTGGTACTACCTGGTCGCGTATCGCAGATATGATTGAGCTCCAGAACTCCCAGTCCAAGACGATAGCTCGTGCTGGTCCTGGTACCACTGATCTTTCTCGTTACAAAGAGGTGTTGTTGAGACTCAAAAGAGAGGGTGACCATGCTCCTGGAGCTTCTGGGTATTAGTACTATTATTGTTGGAGGACAGCCTTTCGTTTACTGTGTCTTCTGTACGGACTGAGTAAACCTACCTAAGTACCTAGAACTTACGTAATCACCAACACTTTATAATGATCCTTTGGAATCTGAGTTATTTATGTTTGCTCGTCTACTTAACCGTTTGCGGCTTGGTCCATCCCCCTACAAAGCCAGTAAATTCACAGTTGGTCTTGACCCAGCTTTACCGCCTTTATACCAGAGAGTTCCCTCGTTCTGGGCTCGGTGGGCATGGGCACTCATAGCCTGCGATGTCTTCATGGCGTAAGTGCCTCCAGCTCACACCACAACAATCGAGGTTCACATAAACTAACAAACAGTGGTTCAGCCATCGAGCTCACATGGAACCACTGGACAACAATAATTCATGATGACAGACCCGAACCCGAAAAACCAGATGAACCACTTGTTCCACCTCGCATGCCAGATTATTACGGACTCAGACCAACATGGCAGAGGCTAAGTCTATGTTTCGTGCATTTGGCAATCGGAACTGGTGCCGGTGTGTTTCTGGCGATTGCTCAGAGTCGTTATGTTCGCATGCTCTCGATTATTCCGACTCCTCTCAAAGCAGGTACGAAACCTGGCGGAAAGTCTGCCACGCTTGCAACTGCATCAGCTCGTGCAGCAGCAGCAAGTACCTCGGGTAATTCGGCACGCGTGTTCATCCAATGTGCACACAATTGGAAGAAAAACGGGCTCTCATTCCCCCTCGACAAGTGCACTTTCAAGCAGGGCCGGGATCACACAGAAATCACCATGCGCGTTCGTGATGAACGCGGACACTGGTTTATACCACTCGACGACGCGTGGGTGAACGGGGAAAAGCAGAAGAATATATGGAACGGAAGAGAAATAATACTGAGGGAATGGACTAGTTTTGGCGGGAAGAAGATTGGGACTTGGATGAGTCCGAGTCGAAGGGATCTGGATGGGAGGTGGAAAAGTGGGCCTGCAGCGCAGAGGGTGGCATAATCAGAGGTGTGGTTATGGTCATCTGGCTACTATTGATATGTGCCTTTAAAAAATCCATCTTATTACGGGTAGATAATACTGATCAAATATACAGATAGATCCTGTGAGATAATCAAGCAGTGTAGGAGTGAGGTCATAGTTTGTGCTGGCACAGACACCGAGACTGGGTTTACAGTTTCGCTGGTGCCAACGAAGGTGAGTCTGACGTATCAGCGACAGCAGCCGAATCAGTGGAAGCTGCTGGTAAGTGCTCTTGTATCCAAGAAATTGCACGGTTAGTAAAATCCTCCTTGACACCGTTAGGTTCGTTCATCAGCTCGTGGTATCCGCCCTGTATAGCAAGGGACAGGTATAGCCGTGAGAAAGAGAAGACAACGGTACAGACTATGAAAGTACCCACAGGGAAAATGTGAATCTTCTTGTCATTGACGGGGATCTTGTCGAAGAACTGTTGAGTGGCAGCGCAAGATGTTATCTGGTCTGCATCTCCATGTATGAATAGCACCTATTAACCGATGACATTCTTAAGAACGGAGAAGTCCAGTAAAGAGTGTGGGACTTACAGGAAGAGCAGAAGGCCAATGCTGGTGATCGCGCGTCAATAATTTCATGCCCTGCAAATCCAAGCGTTAGCCAGGGTTCGCCAGCTGGGAAGTAAGATCATACCCCAGTCAGCATATCCCCAATTCCTTTGAGAGAACCTTCAGACTTAATCAGGGGATCCTCAGCATACCGAGTATTGCACTCTGTATCATGAGATAATTCCTGAAAGCACAGTAACACCTTAGGTCAGCAGGCAGTGTAACAACCGAAACTATGAAATGCACCCACCGAGACGTCGAGAGGAGCCGGGACAAGTTTACCTGGCACAACGCGACCAAATAGAGTACCTAGCCATACTAGTGCTCTAGCAGCAGGTCTTGTCTGCAGGATCAGTGGAGAGGATACGATGACCCCAGAGAGGAGGGAAGTAATTGCGCGCTGAGGGCGTCGGGTAGCTAACCCCAGCGCAAGACCACCTCCCTAAAATAATTTAGAGTCTATAAGCATAAATACAAAATAAAATAGAAGGACGCACCATAGAATGACCCATGAGAAACAAAGGCACATCTCCAGACTTGCCATATGTATCTTTGGCATGCCTCAAGGCCCATTCGATATCAGCGAACTGGTCGTCCCAGCTCGTCTGACCATAATTCCGGGCTTTGCTATCCTCACCGATAGCAGTCCTCCCGAATCCCCTCTGGTCGTAAGCAAAGACAGTTATGCCCTGCTTTGCGTACATGGGGAGTATGACTTCATATCGAGCTATGTGCTCTGCGAAGCCATGAATAAAGACAACGATGGCCTTTGGGGTGTCGGATAAGGCAGACCATGTGCGAGAGTAGAATTTGATTGAGGAGGGACCTTGAAGCCAGGCTTCGGTGTAGTTTGAGGGTGACATGTCGAGGACTTTAAGACTTAGCTATGTTTGTCAAAGTCTATATTCCCTGTGATCGGGGGATGTTCGGATGTCGACTTATTCGTTCCTGTCCTGACCAGGCTTTTATACCTCAGTGACAACAGCATTTCATCAGGCTATGCCACTAAACATACCTGGTCTCCTCGTTCCGTTTCAACTTGTCTTCTATCCTAGACTCGTCTTACCTGCTGTTGTCGTCAAAGGTGCTGTTATTCTCCTGAGTTCCTGTCTTAGAAAACGATAAGGAGAGCAATATGTGTTCACAGTGGTTTCATCTAGCAAAGATATTCGCCAACTCGATTGGACTGCACTGAAAGCAGCTGGGTATCGTGGTGCAGTGTTTGACAAAGACAACTGCTTAGTGTGTGACCCTTTGCTTCTGTACTCGAAGTATTGGAATGATAGTCAATTTGCTCCAGACAATTCCACACAAGGACACGCTCGTACCTCAGCTGCAGGTTTGTCTATACCAGCACAGTTCCTGTTTGAGTTGTTTAATCTTTGTTTCAGGAAGCATGGTCTCAGTGTCTGAGGACCTTCGGCGATAAAAACGTCATCATTGTCAGCAACTCCGCTGGCACACCGCATCTGGATCCAGGACGTATTCAAGTATGCTATATACTCCTTTCCTTACCAGAATCTCATTGACCCCCGTTTACTTCATCCAGTCTGAATCAGTCTCGCACCATCTCTCGGTCCCTGTGCTTTCTCATACATCTCTTAAACCTTCTTACTCCTGTATCAAATCCATCCGGCTTTACTTCGCCTCCTTGAAGACACCTGTACAGGATAGTGAACTAATCATCGTCGGAGATCGGATATTCACCGATATAGTCATGGCCAACCGCATGGCAGGCAAGAAACAGACAAAGGACATGCCTATTGATGGTATAGCTAGTGAAAAAGTGGAATCCTTCTCCTCCTCATCCATGGATGTCGATCCACGAGGCCCCTTGTCCGTCTGGACCACGGGAACCTGGCAAAGGGAAAGTATGGGCATGCGCTGGTGTGAGCGAAAGTTGGTCGAGGGGGTGATAACATGGACAGGGTTAGGCCCTTCATTTGGTAGCGAGTTCATCAAGGAGAAAGTGAAGGAGAGTTCGCCCGTACAGAGGCCATGGTACTGGCCACCGTCTGCAGTGTCTTGGTGGAATGGACGGCCTTAAGCAGACGCCCTAAGTAAATAATCTACAGACACCTAATACTAACCATAGATCTCCATGACTATATTTTCCCATCCCCGCTTCACACCCTGTCTGACTACAAATAGTCCGTGTTGATCACTTCGGATCGACATATAGTATATGCAATATTCCAGTGGAGAACCGGCTTCAATGTTACGAGCTTAATAATCTCAAGCATTCTTCCAGTGGTAATTGTATTGCTTTGTGTTCAACACTTGTCGCTTAGATGAGGGGCCTGAAAGTGTATTGCTCGAGTTTCAAGTTTTGAATATTACCAGGATCGCCCTCTGCTTGACATATTCAGAGGACTTTTTTTTTTATACTTCAAAACACAAACCACAGAAAAGCTCTGTCAATATGAATAAATGGTAGTATGGTAGATGTCCTTGAATTTGTGCCGTAACTCTGCTCAAGGGAGCAAATTCTCAGCTCAGACTTTAAGCGCAGCTACAGTTCTCGCCTCTTCTGCACTTAGCTTCCAGGTGATACCGGAACTGTGATAGAATTCATCTACGTCTTCCTCCTGGAAATATCTCTCGTCAGAAACCAAAAGCACAAGAAAGACAGAGAAACTTACATCATCTAAGTTCAGAACTGTGGAAATCTGCTGTAGTCTCCCGAATTTCTGTCTTGCATCACCGAAGAATGCAGCACTGGTAGATGAGGATAGGTATCCAATGATAGATCTTATGTCGTGATCAAATCGGATGGCTCCCAGCTGAAGTCCAACAAGGTGAAACGATAGGTAATTGTCAAGCAGTATGAAGGAGGGGGAACATACATCAGAGTACTTTAAAGTCATGACTACTTTCTCCCAGGGTCTCAACAGAACATCAAGTACAAGGCCAAAGAACAAGCGATAGTTGGAATCAGTGAATGCATCCTACTCACTCAAAATGTTGTTAGTCTCACAACCTTCGCCTTGAGCAAAGGACAGACCTTATATCCATCGACAGTCAATTCCCATGCCTTGACGAATCTCTTTCTGACTACATCCGTGTACTCCGCTTGCGCGTATCCATCTTCGTCCAGAATATAGGACACGTCTTTGTACAGATCTCCAATAAACGTGCGTAGTTTAGGCCGAAGAAGTTGATTGAAGAGTTGCTCAATACCTCCCTATCGAAGAAAGATTAGAGAAGCAAGGGAGGCTCGTAGATGGATCTTACACGTATGTGGGATTTAATTTTGGGAGAAATGGTTGACAGATTTGAGAGGGCATTGCGCACAGCTTCTTGGTCGGTGAGAAAGAAATTTTGGGGAATGTTTGGGGAAGACAATATATCTTTAATCAGGCGTTCCGAGTGCGATGAAGAGACTTCTAGATCATTCAACAAGATCTACCAACCATCGGGAGTCAGAGACCAACCTACACATAGAAAAAGAACAATGGACTCACTATGAACATTTGCCTACTCTCTCTTTCTAGCTTCATTGCCATAGCAGATCCGGGAGCTCCCACATTTCCTGCTCCCGCATTTCGGTATACATCATCTAACTTCTTTCTCAATGTTCCCAGATACTCCTTTTCTATAACCTCCACCAATTGCCCTACTGTTCGGGTGACAGTAATCAAGGACCCTGTGGATGTGAGCCGAGTCAAAACAGCTTTCAGGACATAGAAGACATCGTCAGGTGTTGTGGTCGTTGGTGGGGTTTGTGCCATATCCGAGTTAGACAAACGATGAGCCTGCACAGAAAACTATTGGAGTGATGCATAATACCGCACTAACGAAAGGCTAACCTTGTCTATGGCGGTACGGGTGTACCAGATCTCAAAGGGGGTGTAATACTTAAACATAATCTCGTCAAACAGGGCTTGTGAGGCAGCAGATTCCACAGGATGTGGCGGAGTAGATGGAACAAGCTTAAGACCTGTATCACGAACCAGAGCTGCGGAAGTAGAAGGACGTCCAGCAGTTGCCGCGTCGTCATCATTCTCATCCTCCTGAAGAGACTCAGTAAAAAGGTACTATTCAATCACTTAGGCAGGGGAAACGGACGCACTGCAAGGGTCTCGATGAGGAATTTCTTAAAAACGTTCCATCGGCCAGACATTGCAGCTATCTCCACAATGGACTTGTCAATCTCTCGAGCATCTATGGTATCTTCATTGAGGGAAGGACGATTTCGTGCGTTCACTGCTGACGGATTAGTACTGATATCCGCAAGCTGGTAAGTCATGAGTATTTCTAAGTAGCATCTACGATTAGAGAATCAAACCTTCCGCTGAACGGATCTTTCTTCTTCCCAACCTCCTAGCAAATTTTTGACGACCCGGTCACATTCTGCCAGTAATCGTTCGATGACGCTGGTCATTTTGCCTTTACCATAGTATTTCTCAACCACAGGTTGATGCTGATCAACAATCATGGCAACACTTTCAAAAAGAGCTGTAAGAGCCGTGATGTAATACAACGGAGAAGAAGCTGATAACGAGTAACGTGAGTTGACTGGGAAGTGTCGAGAGACTAAATGTACTTTTGGCAGACGTGGGGGCTTGCACACGAACAAGATCAACGACGAATGCAGCGTAGGCTTGTAGACCTTCGGATTCCCAACCTATAGCAGGAAATAGCTTGAAGAATCTACTCGTAGCTGCTGAGTCCCTCGACTTCGATGCATCCTCGAAATTTTTCAGGAAGACGGAGAGAAGATACTCTCGTGCATTTTGCAGAGTTTGAACGGGAGGCAGGTGGCTCTCTGCAGTGGGCTAATGGAGTGTTCAGTTATGAAGGGTGTTGAATAAAGAAAGTGACATGGGCCTACCACGGCGACTTCAGCGAAAGAACCTGAGATAACTTGAGATGGTAATGACATTGCCCGGGAGCAATGTCTGGTTGCGGATTCCCAGTCTTTCTCTTCTATAGATGCCTGGAGTGCAGCTAGGGAAGACTATCGTACTCAGCTGAGGTTCTATAAGTTCAACATTGGGGCGAACACAGATTAACTTACCTTGAGCTCAATAGTCTGACTTACACGGTCACTGGCCTCCCTAATTCTCCGCATCTCCTCATCTAAAGCCCTAACACGACCCCCGACACGCTCTGCTGTTTTAGCGGTACTATCAACCTTGTGCGACAGCAAGGAGGCATCTTGGTGGAGATCATCAAAGTGTGGTAAGAGTCCCTGCAGCCGTTGGATAGATGAGACAATGGGATCTCGAACAGAGAGAAGTTCAGACAGAGACGCAGACAATTCAGCCTCTTCAGATTCGAATGCAGAAACACATGCAAGAATTTCTGGCAAATTGGTAAGTTTGCGGGGATCTCTGCGAATGTCTGGGGAAGTCGTGGTCATAGCAAGATCATTCAGGAGTCGAATCCTGATTCCATCACGCCCAATGATATTGTAACAATAAAGTGTCTACTCCCAAAGATTTGGCGGATGCAGTTCAGTAGTAAATAATACTCATACCACCAATTCAAACAGTCATGGAAAAAACTGTGATTTCTGAATCTTCCAAGAGAAGTTATGTCACTGGGAACAACAGTCCACGCCTTCCAGATACACACACTCCTGCCATTCCCGCTACATACCGGTAGATTCAAACAAGCGCAGTTCGACGCTTCGACATCCCAAGACCGTGGAAATGTACCAAAATCTCAAGCCATAAGCTAGGTGAAGACGCGTTTGGACATGCCGTTCGAAAGAGTAATGACCAGAATCCCATGGTTCATGCATATGGTGTGCCCGATGGCCGAATTGCGAGTGAACTTGAATCATAGGTCAGAAACAAGAACCAAGAGTGTTTTACACACGATAGCAGACGTTTGTGCATTCAATAGTCCTGAGGCTACTCCCACTTTCAAGGAGTTCTCGGGCTTTCGATGGAAACAAGATTTTCAGAAAAGGAAGACGGTTGTCGAAAATTCAATGCCACAGTGGCAATGTGCCATCGGAGGTAGTAATCCAGTAGCAAGTACATCCCAAACGATTTTCAAAGAGAATCCTACGAGACCTCAGACAACTCAATCAGTGGCAGACTCCGAGTCAGATCTGCAAGTCGACCGGCACAGTTTGAAAGAGGTTTTGACGTAGATTATATTGTAGTAGTCCATGCCTGACTGTCGTAATTAGGAGGAAGTGATGTAAACGGTCGTAGTTGGAATGTGTTGCGTCTGGTTAT
>CEMT01387096.1:20233-35582 GCA_900068985.1 Pterula multifida
ATATCGGGAGAGAATCTGAATCGGAGTGTGTTGGTGGGATTTTTGTCGGTTGCTTGTGCAGAGTGCGAGGCGAAGAGGTTGGTACTGCTCGGATTTGTAGTGCTGGCAGTGCTGGGGGTGGTGGTGGTGGTGGTAATGCCGGTAGAAGCATTAGCATCAGGTCCTGCCGGTGGCACGCCACTTGATGCTGGGGTGGTCGTGGATGACGAGATAGCTTTGAAAAGACGGCCGTATTGGTTTCTCCACATGCACGTCTGGAGGACTTCCAAGCTCTCCGGTTCTTCCAGCCGTGGAATCAGGGGTATATTCAAACTATACAGATCCACCTCTCTACTATCCCCTCCAGCGCCTTCCTCCTGTGTTGAAGGTCGCTTAACGGGCCGAAGCCCCTTCGAGTCTAATCCCCATTCGGTCGTCCACAATCTCTTGATGATCTTTGCGCTTAGTACGTGTGCATATGGGAGGTAAGATGGTGGAGAGGGATGTTGGAAGATTCCGTAGGACAAGGCGATGGAGCGCAGACCGCTTAGGGTGGACGACAGTGCGGCGCCGAGGGTTCCCGAGGAAAGAGAGAACGCAGCAGATGTGTTGCGGCCCACATTAGGTCCTGATATCTGTAGTTACGGATCGTGAATGGGGTTAATCGTTAGCGAGAGAAGAGGGACGCACGACGAGGTCGATTTGGTCAGGAAAGATATTGTGGATAGCGACGTTTGCGCATGTTGCAGGGGTCTGGAGATTATAGTCATAATATCAGGACCTTGATTTCGCGGTGCAGACGCTCTGTACTAGTGAAAACTCACACCGTCAAGCAAGATCCACTCGGCTAACTCTCCGTCCTTCAGGGGACGAGAAGTCGCGGAAATCTCGCCAATGCCATCTAGAGTCAAACCAAAATACGTCACAAAAAGAGCTCGTGTTGAGAGGAATTCAAAGCCAACCTGGATCTTTAGGATAGTGGTACCATCCGGTGGTAACTTCGGTTATATGGAATGCCTTGCCTTTATGCGTAGTATCAGAAGCAGAATACGAACTATGCCTAGATAACAGCATCTCACCTATCCACGATTTCTGAGAACTCGGCAAAACAACTTTAACGTCCCATCCTAACCGTACGCCATGTCAGATCCTAAACCACGATGGACCAGCACCAAAAACTGGCCCACCAAACTCAGTTACGAGATGTTTATAGAATCCCCAGATGAAGGGAGAGTGTTGGATGGAAGGAGGTCCATCATCGTTCTGTTTCCATTATGCACGCCATTTGAAGACGATTGGACTTGTTTTTCAATTGGGGACGTTGGTGTGGTATGTGAACGATGGGGCACTTACAGTGAGGAGGACAGTGATGGTCATGATTATCGAGATCACTCAGTCAGTGGCTGAGTGCTTCCTGCTGTTGACAGTCTTTCTTGCTTGGGCTATTCAATTGCGCAAGGACCAATAGACCAATCTAACGTACAGAAACTCACCTCGATACATGATTAGTTTCAAGTCGTGCCCAGTAGTACAGCTGAAAACCATACAAATACTCATCGATATGATATAATTACAGTAATTGAAATGATCATGAAGTATTAAAATAATTAGGCTATGCGTAATACGATGCACCAGTAAGCAGTGTTGATAGAACAACCAGCTGATCCTGGGTGAAGCGCTTGGAATCTTCATGCCACGTATCCTGGTGTGTCTTCTTGAATTCAACTGCACACTTTCGTACTGAAGTCGAGATGGGCACCTATAATAAGTAACTCTTGGATAAATGGATAGGATCTGACAGTGACAAGCCTACCGGATCTAAAGCATGTGCTGCTAACACATCGGTCAACAGATCGGGCATCCAATCAGGAATCGAGTAGGGATAACTGTCGACCAAGGCACAGATACCCAGTATTGCAGCGTGACGCTCTCGAACAGCCTTCGCAAAGGATGGATCACTCTGGGGCGGAAGCTTGTTGCTCCGCTGAAGTAGCCGGGAAAATCGATCCTAGTAAGGTTGGTTGAGCTTCACATCCAGGAGGATCTGAGAAATTTACCTTGAGAATAAGAGCATTCTGACGAGGAGACAACCTTAGCACCTCAGCCAGAGTCCTAAGGAATTCGATGTGAGGAAATTTAAAAACACTTCGAGAGAAGCTCTCACTGTTCTGCCACTTCTCGGACTTGGATATTTTCGTCGTTTAAGCTTTCGGATAGAACCTATGAGATAGAATAAGCAAATCATCCCCCTTTGTGCGCAATCATATTCCAATGTCCATACTTGCAAAATATCCGCGATCCAGTCCCCAGGAAACAGAGGAAGATATCGAAAATAGAAAATCTGAACAAGTGGTATGGCGCTCAGTCGGACTTTCCATGACTGAGTGAGTTATGTCAATATACTATGAAATCTAGAAAATTCGAAGAGAACATACAGCTGTGTTCCGGATAGCCTCAAAAATTGTGCCCAGCAGTGGCTTTACCATATTATGGGGAGGGATGACACCGCACATCCGGAATAATACCACAAAAGCTAAGTACCTTAAGTCCTCGTTATCATTCACTGTTAAAAGAAAGTCTTAGGAGAGTGACAACCTGGAGTGGATGAGATCTACATTCGATAAAGCGGAACAGTTCGGGCTGGAATAAAACAGTGTAAGATTGCCATCCACGAAGCCGGGTTGAGGAATCAACAAACCATCAGGAGAAGTATATAATCGAAGGTAGCGATTGCATTCAGACCATGCAGTGAGTCTTTAAGCCATATGCACACAGTCATACCCACACTGAGAACCAAATCGTGAGCGTAAAGACTGTATAGTGAACAAGTTGATTTACCGATCATAAGTCGATTGCGAAGCACAGGGGCCAGGAACCCTCTGACTACCCCATATTTTGAAGTTCTCAACCAGCTCCTTCACTCTGTTTGTATGGTAATAACCTCTCATTCCTAAGAGGTCAAAGTCGAACGGCACCACACGTGATTCTTTCAAAAGACTTGCAATCGTCGGCTGAGTAACTTGAGGCATCCACTAGAAAGAATCTGCATCATTGGAGTTAAACCACAAGAAGTATAATTACCTTCATCCGGGCAGAGAAGACGAGGAGCTTCGCAACTTGAATACGGACCTATTCTTACAAGTAAGGCAAAACTCACCAAAGGATCAAAGAAGTGAACTCACGTCCTCGTGCTCGTTGGAGATTTCACACCAGGCCCTATCGATTACTTCATCCAGCCAAGCAGAGAACTTCCATTTGAGCGGCAAATACACTTCTTTCAGCATTTCGAAGGGTTTTAAAGCATTAACGTTTGATTGCCCGTTGTAGTCGGCCTCTTGGTATGTTTTCAAGACATATTCCAACAATGGCCATAACCGTCGGGGATCCTTGTGATAGAACATGTTCTGGGAAGGACCATAGAAAAGGTAAACATTAACAGGACTACAGGGGTCGAGTTCTTACATGCAGGAAAAATAGCCACGTAGTCCATGTCTCAGGTGTGGTAACATTGCCGAGAATCGAGGGTATACGAGGCGAAAACCAGTCCCAAAGGCGTTCCTGTTTGTCTAATGGCCAATGCTTCGACCCTACAATCAAGTCCAGTGGATAAAAAGCCAACATACGGGTGGAAAGAGCAGACAAACCATGGAGCACACCCACCAAAAGTTCGGCAGCAGCGCGTTGTCTGTCCTTGTCTTGGCTCTCGTTCTCAAGAAGATCCTCAAGGATGGACCTCAAAGCTTCCCATGGTTCATCATCCAGCAACTGGACTGGAAACAACAAGGTAAGTAGAGTGGGACGAAATAATGCCACAACGTACAGATGGTCTTCACAACTAAGAGGTTGTCTTCTCTGAGAGATTCTTCCGACGCCTCCTCTGAATATCTACTGGACAGCTTCTTCCAGAATGATGAGTCCGTAGCCATTTCTCGGATTACATGCAATGCTTGAGAACTGTCCACGTCCCATGGTTGGAACGTAGGCCTTGATCGATGTGGGAGCGAGAGAATTCTTTCAGTCTTACTCAAGACAAGCCAGCCTGAACTTGGCCCTGCATCCAGATAAACGCTGTTATCGTGTTAGCTGAGTTAACCAGCGGCCTCAAATTGAATCAGATACCCACGGTATTTTTGACTCTGTCATGGACAACTGGGTGGGTTCCTTGTAGCTGCAGAGGAGTGTTTCGAGTTGTGCATGAGTTGGCTCCAAGGGGATCTCGTGACTGAGTGGATTAGAATTTGTGCCTACAGCAAGATCTCGGGCGTTAAGTCGGGTGGTGGTCCTGTGCTTAAGGGTTCGGCCCATTTTCTCAATTGCCAGTTGGGCTTCCTTTTCGATATTCAGAAGGTGCATTAGTATTTGAGGAGTGAGGATATCTTACTAAACGCTGAAAAATGAGATGAGGTTTGTATAACAAAGCAAGGGATTATAAACCATTCTTACGTTGGCGGAATTGTCATCATCCAATTTTTCGAGGAAGAACCTCATCATTGTGGGATCAATAGGTTTATCCCGTCTGACAAGCCTTCTTGAGTAACGCGTCGCCAACTCGACATATTTCCAATGTGTACTCGATAATGTCGCGACCTCTATAGCATTTCTAGCCTGAACACAAAATTAATAGGCTTCAGTTATTCCTTGTTTTACTTACGCTGTCATCCCAAGCATTCGACATTAATTGTGTTCGTTTTATGCGCATTTCTTCCCATCTTTGAGTGATATCCAGCTCCGTTTGACTCATAGAGAGGAATGGTCGCATCAATGACTCGATATGTGTTGTACATATATCATATACTAGAAGATTAGGGTCGGGATGCACAGCAAGTACTAATCTCATCGTGAGAAGAATTTATCAATAGGACTGACAATAGCTTACTTATATTAAGCAAATTTGAAATTTGTACTTGTATAGATGGCTATTGTCAAATTATCCAGTCAAAAATGATGGAATAGGACTAGTAGTGAACATACGATTAAGCACACACCTTTGGGTTATGTTGGCAAGCGAAAATATTTTTGAGTAGTTCCGGTGTAACTGTACAGTCTGGGAAAGTTTTAGGCCGAAGTGAGAACAAAACCTGTGCTTGAAGTGCTCTAACCTTCATTGATATAGGAACCTAAAGATACTCAATGAGACCAAGGCTGCTTCGAGAAGAGAAAACACACTGAGGAATAAGGAAGAGAGTGTCCATACTGCCCCTTGTGAGATAATCAGTTAAGCCCGACTTTCCATATTGAGACATGGACCCACCCTTCATTCTGTGATCGTCTGTGCCAGGGGCAAGATTGGCTGATAGTTTTGGTAAGATCAACTTCCAGACACCATAGTAGGTTGGTAAAATTGCATCTAAGAGCAGTTGGCTCTTCCTGTGGTCGTGAGACCGAATCTAGGAATAAATAGCAACAACTTACTCTCTAACTGGCGAATTATGAGTAAGTAGCCGAATAAAAACGACGGGTGCTCACCGATAAGATAACGACACAGGGCCCAATCCCCTAAATCGCTGATGAGCTTGTCTTCTAAAAGGCCCTTTCCCCTGTACTGGGTATTCCAACG
Source organism: Pterula multifida (assembly GCA_900068985.1). Classification (NCBI taxonomy): domain Eukaryota; kingdom Fungi; phylum Basidiomycota; class Agaricomycetes; order Agaricales; family Pterulaceae; genus Pterula; species Pterula multifida. The sequence goes on from CEMT01387096.1 coordinate 25,770, forward strand.
CAGTCGTGTGATATGATAGAGTCTAAGTGCGCATTTAGCCTACATGGGACTCAGAACGTGAAGGTGGTGCCTACTGAGCCCTGTGAACATGTACGACGCGTGGCCATGCTCGCTGGCCATCAAATAGACGCATGACATCCTTGAGCATATCATATTGGGCCTTGGCATGAGAGTAACTACATGGATGCAAATGAGCGACTAAAGAGCGACTAAATGAGATCATGATATTGCTGTCCCTACCTGTCACAGTTGCCACATGCAGGGAAATAAGCCTTAATAGCCTCAATCTATTGCAGAGAATTCAGTGATACCTATCATTTAGGAGTGACCGTATAGCTCACCAGATTAATGACAGCATCAGTTAAATCCTCCTTATCATGCTGCTTTAGCATAGTAGATGCATCATGAAGCATTTGACCGAAACGACGCCTTAGTGAGGTCATGTACTGATAGCGAGGATCTGTTTCATCGCTTAGACAGAAGCCAGACGCGATAGGCATCACATGAGCGGTCATTTCTGGAATCTCGTTGCTAACAAAACATCAGAAGGATAACCATCGTTGAGGGATAACGTACGGGTAGTCACTACTGTTAGGTTGTTCTTGGAGGGTAGATTTATCCTGTATAAGTGTTGGGATCCCGTCGAAGCTCCCACAAACCATAGCAAGATGCCTGCAAAGAGTGAAGATGAGCTCATACAACTTGCAGTGACCAATTTCTCTCACCGACAAAAGTCATTCTTCCAGATGTGATCGTAAACTCGACCTGTATGGGGCTCGAATATGACTTTCAGCGATAACAAGTACAAGCTTACCGGGCTTTAAAAGGTCCTCCAGCTGATCCAAGGCTGGTTCGACAAGGTCGTGGAAGATTTGGATAGCGAGGTCGATTTCCTCATTACTGGGTTTGTGCCATTTATACTGTAATCGAGATCAAATACAGTCCAGTGGAGAATTACGAAAAGGTGTTCACTGTAACTTCTCCTTGGTTATAGAGCTTGCCCCAGTGCAGGTGGTGGTGTTGACTAAATTCTGTCATAACAACTTAGAAAGTACGGATAGAAAGTAACAGGAGAAAGTACCTGGGTTGTCCCATTCTTCGGGATTGAAAGAGTTCATTCCCATTAAATAAGTGTGAGTCAGAGTGCGCAAGAGGGCCTTGATGAGCACTTTAGTAAGGTCAAAGCCGCGGTTTGAGATAGCCCTCTGATGTAACAACGTCAGGGTTGAGAGTAGCTCTGATCCGTATTTGACAACCTATAACTCATGAGGATATTTTCTAGGGAATTGCGTCACGGACGTACAGAGCCACCATCACTGACGGGAGAAAGGTCAAAATAGACATTACATAAAATTGATCAAACAACTCACTAAGAGACAGCTCCTCGCAGGAGAGCAAGATCTATGATTAGAATTCGACTGAGTGCCATATGACGAACCACCAAAAAACGCACTCCAATTAAACGTTGCATCGGATGGTATGGGACGAGACGATGAGGTTGTCCTTACAGAGCTTGCACCGTTCTCCAACTCACGGCGGATATTGTTAGTACATAGAGGGATAAATTTTGCCAGAACTTTAGGAGCATTGGCAGATGCGAGAGTCTGTATGAGCGAGTGAACAACGTGAACAGCGTTGGAGCTTGCACTAAAGCACAAACTTAGCACCAAAAATCATAACAGTGCAGAAAGCAGAGAGGATACTTGTTACTAGCAAAATCATAAACCATACTCAAAACCATGTCAAAAAGTGGTTCAGATAATTGTGCACATATATAATTGCAACAATCAATCACAGAGTCCACCACTACAAGATAGATCAGGATAAGGAGCAAAAAGTCACAGTGTGCCTTCTCACTTAGAGTCTCTTGATGCACTTTACCATCTGGTTCTGGTAGGTTCTCTAGGAGAAAGATCACGCTACACCAATAAATGAGGACTATAGAGTGAAAAAGTTGATGACTAACCGGCGAAAGAAACTGGTGATCCAGTTAGGAAATCCTCTCGTCGATTCTTTGAGCAATTCTTCTTCAACATCCTTAGGCAAATGTGCTTCCAGAGCATGCGCTATCTGCTTAATTTCTTCTTCAGAGAACCCTGATAGATGAATGTTTCCATTTCCACCGGTAGGTTCGGGATCAGCTTGCATAGGTTTGTAGGCGACAGAGGAGGTCAAGTCATCAATCTGGATATTATACTGAAAAAAATCATGCAAAAATTGTCCTGTACAAAGCTGTGGGAAGCGCTCATTGTTAGAAAACAAATAGTCTTGTCGCAGGGATGATAGCGCACTGTCTTCTTGGGGTCCACCTAAGTAGCAAACATTTAGTTAGCAACGCATGGCTGTCGAGAAGGTGTCACAGGTACCAAATCAATCCCAGGAAGGAGCAATTGAAGAAGGGGAACCACATACTTCCCACCTCCAGGGAAGACTGAACGAGAAGCCAAGGCAGGCGAAACTGACACAAGTGTTTCAATTACAGCAATCGTGCGTTTCTTCTGTACAAACCCATTAGCTTCAGTTCTTGCCAAAAGCAAAATTTGTCATACCTCGGTAAGAGAATCCAGGGAGGCTACTGCACGTTCCAGAATCGGATGTAGAACTAGTTCAGGCTCTAACACAACCATAGATTTGAGACAGCATTGCACGTTGTACAAAACCCTCTCGTCTTCGTGCTCTTCGTCCTTGGAGAACACGGCCAACAGGGCGACGGTACGGAGGCACTTTACTAGCTCCTGTTTCATCTTCGCCGTAAGCCGGCGGTTCTGTAGCGACGTCAGTATGTATCTATGAAGAGGAGAAATAAGAAACAAACTCTTGGGGTTTTACAGTCCGGTCGCTGTTCTTTGTGCCATCCTAGGAAGATCAATGAGTATCGGTAAGGTGTGTCAAGCAACGATGTAGACCCACGTTTGTTGAACTCTTTAGCTACGTACCGGATGAAAGCAGTGAGCTAGAAGATCAAAGCTTAGTTGATGATGAGAAAAAATCCGTACAGAAACCCAAATACATCAGTTGTCCATGACCCAGAGTTAGATGGATGAAAGAAGCTTTCAGTACAGGCGATAAGCCTAGCTAAGGAGTCCAGTGCCTTTGAACCACCGATATATGTTCGATGTCCTGACGACGACTGCGCAGACACATGATCAGCTAAGCTTGCCGTCGCAGGAGTACTGTTGCATGGGGTGACAGAGGGTAATGGGGTATCAGATGTTGGTGCGGCCAAGGCATCCTGAGCCATGGAATAAACGATTATTTTGGCTAGTGATGCTGTGAAAACAAATCTTGAATATGCTGTTTCGACGTGAATTAAGGATAAAACTCACGGATTTCCTCCTCAGGTTGCGGGAGCCTGTTTATCTCGTGACGAACATAGTCTGCTTCACTTCCTGTGGTCAAGGAACCCGTGTCGGCCAGTGGGATCTCTTAGGGATGCACTGCCGTCAAGCTATAAAAATCATAGGAAAGAACTGCGAGCACGAACCCATAGATGCAAGACACTTGCACATCAGGATCTTCCATTCATTGTCGGTAAAGATACCAACATCGTCGTAGATGCCAGGCCATGGTTGACTATTATGACCCTCATTTGCATCATAGGATGGACGCCCTTCACCTTCGGAACGCTCGTCATCAGGGATAAGCTCGATTCTCTGTGGATCACTGATACTGGGATCAACATGTATTTGGACTAGCTTCGCTAGGAATTGAAACATTCTTGCATCATAGACAGATGAATTGATTGACTCCCATAGCCTGAATAGCATTCGAAGATATTTTTGAGGGTGTGAGGTGGGCAAGAAAGTACAAATATAGAACTGGGATAGTAGTACAGTCTGAAAAAGATGAGATGAGCTTAGCACTGAACGGGACAGAGATGGAAGAGTTGAAAGTACAGTAGTGTCTGTTCCATTGATATAGGGAATAAATGTAGAAAGCATCTCGTCGGTAGCGGCTGGATGGAAAAACCTTTGGGTGGACTGGGCAACGTAGCCCAACCACAAAGGAAGCTTAGTATATTCAACACGTCTTCGAGGAGGGAAGATATCTTTATGAATCAGGTCATAGATTGGACGCCACGGTAACCGCATATCTTCAACATTGAGCGCCTTTTTGGACTTGACGAGGGCCTGTATTCTATCGAGACAAACTTTCAGCTAAAGTCAATTAGTATGTCACATGCATGTTCCAGTTTAAAGATAAGTCATACAACTCGAATGGGCATGGCAGGAAGAGTGGCGAGATGGAAGTATAGCTTAACAAGGAAAATGTGTTTTTCCTTGGGAATAGGGTACTTTAGCTCAAACCAGCTAGAAACCAGAGTTTGAGGTTTTATGCAGAGCGAAACACCGAAACAACGTACTTTTCCAACGTATCGCTCCATCGCAGCAAGCCCACGAGGTAGTCTTTGGCTTGAACAGACTGGGCAAGGCGACGAATGATAAGGTCAAGGTACTCATCCATCTGTGAGTCCGGCTCGACAGTGTAGGGTAAGGATTGAGTATAGATTCGATATTTCTCCATGCGTCTGTCTTCATAGGATATCATCGTAGTGGGTTGAGATTATGGCAGGAAGGGACATTCTGGATCGAAAAGGAGGTTTATAAAATGGAAAACGATAATAAACCTCCATTGGTACAATAAAACAATAAAAAGCAGTGGCAGCACCAAGAAGTGCGAAGGATGTAGACAAAAACAACGATAAGCAGCTTGACTGACAAAAACGAATGCATGGCTTGTGTTGGTGAACGATGACGTAATATACCAAGGGACAGCCCCGGAGGCTCCTCAGAATCAGAATGCTCAGTCCAAAATGGCAGAGAAACTCTCCCATCTTGTCATGCATGGTTGATCAAAACCACACCTTTCACTCGAACCTGCTGATTTGTATATATATATATATATATTGTTTAAATCAACATATTGTGCCCACTGCCCAACAAAGAGTAAATAACAATGTTTATCGATTGATATCCATTCCAGAGCAATGCCAATGATAATAATTTGACAATTTAATACTAGTCATCCAGCTGCCAGGAGATACAGACTACAGTAAGTACTCGAGTACTAGCAAGGTGCGTATAGTAGTACTCATAGAGTTATTGCTCCAGGGTCCAAAGACAGGACGAACCTGATGTTATGATGATGTAGATGATGGGATCAGTGATTGTAAACTCCTGGCAGCTCTTGAAAAAATTAAGAATTGTGTGTTTACATAATCCTCACAGATCTCACCAGCTAATGGAGGGAAGTTCGACTGGCCTCCGCAAGTCCCTCTCAGTCGATTCCTTTGTCAAACTGGGATCAGAAGTCCCACTCAATACCACAAGACAGAACAGAGTCAACACTGGCTCACCGCTCGACCCACCCAGGAACCAGATTTATTTTTCTACAGCTCCTCTACCGCCTCTACCTTCCCAGCAACACTCTCAGCAGTCTCAACATCCTTATCCACAGCAACACAATACTTATCAGCAATATCAACATGGTCAGCTTAGAGGCAGGCCTAGAGGGGCCTCTGTTACTAGTACCAGCGACTACGACCAATCTGTTCATGGGGACTCAGACGACGGACTGAACAGGTCATTACCACCGAAGCCAACAGTTTCCGTGCGATCTCATCCACGGCGGGGCACAACCTCCTCTTTAGTGACAATACACTCTCCGACTCTCAGCACAATGTCTAGTATGAGCAGTATCCTTAGTTCCACTACCTCCAACAGTTCCGGGACTCCAGAGATCGAGCCCGCCACCTCCGTTGCGCAACCAACGACCTCAACAGTAACGTCACCAACCTCATCCCAGTCTCCAACACAGTCACAAACACAGACTGCAACAGGACTAACCCCAAGACGGCCACATGCGGGTTCGAGGGCAGGCGAGATCCCGAGGCGAATTCTGATTGACACATCTCCCCCGAGGACGGCGGTTTCATCGGACCAGATCGTGGTCGCTGTCGTCGGCATGCCAGGTTGCGGGAAATCGACGGCTATTAGGAAGGGATTAAGTGGATATGGTTTGTCGGAAGCTCGACCTGTACCATTGCAGCTCGGTGGTGGGCTGTTTAACTGTGAGTGACATTACTCCGTTCTTCCACTGTCGGTTGAGTATTGGCGGAACGCCCGCCAAGCGTTTTCAATGCCTATTTTATCCTATTTTTCCCCCGTTCTACTGCAGCCCTTTTGATCAAGTTTATACTGACTTATCGCTCTAACAGTCACCCGACGGATTGGCCGTATCAGTCCATCTGAAAATGTCCCAGAATGTGAACTCCAAATACTGGAAGTAGACGCTCCAGCTACTCTTTCCTCTTCTTCACCAAGCCCTGGTCTTTGGCAGGACTCGGCCCCCCGTTTAGACGGTGTCATCATCTGTTACGACTCCACGGACGAAACCTCTTGGGGGCCTGTGCCTGATCTAGTTGGTAAGCCATCACGTTGTACATTTCGCGTTTTCTGTCCATCATCACCTTTTGTATCTGACCAACTTTGATTACACATGGCGATGTCAACTGTACTGACCCTGATGTTCTCCCTGTCAACAGTTGGGTACAGATCTATGAACCTCCCTACTGTTGTCTTTGCGTGTAAAACAGATCTGGAAGCTTCAACTCGGATCGACCCTAGTCAAGCATTGGAGTGCCTTCTTAATCATGACGTAGGCCTCGTTGAAGTGAATGTGCGAAACGAGGCAGGGAAGGACAAACTCCGTAAATCTTTTCACTTCCTTTTTAAGAGTATTTTCAAGGGACGATGTAAGTGCTATGTTTTCTTCACGTTGTGTTCATTCTATCTTTAGTCATCCACAACATACCTTTTCTCTTCACGTCTTGCACCCCCACTTGTACTCACACATCTGTTTGTGGTCACCATCACAGATACAGCAGCTCACGGCAGCGACGAAGGCTTCCGATATCGTAACCCCGCTTCACCAGACATCATCACCGCCACGACACCCTGGTCAGATCCCCAACCACCGGCATCTTCCTCGTCGACTCCTGTCATACCTGGAACATCCTCTCCACCTGGTCTCTATCACATACCATCGACTATGTCGTCTACTGCAACAAGTTCAAGTGTGACGAGGAGCTCGTCTGTGATATCATTGAGAGCTCTTTCCACTGCTGTCAACCCAATCAGTTCAGCACAGGTGCAGCACCAGCATCATACGCAGCATACAGGGCAAGCGCAGCTCCAGCAGCAGGCAGAACAGGCCTCTCAAGAGATTCAATTTCATCCTCCTTCGACTACGCCAACTACTCCTGGTTCAACCCTTTTCCCTTCCACTCCGACTCCAGTTGTAGCCTCAATAACTCCACAAATTAACAATTCTGCTCAGGTTCAAGGCTCGAATCAAACGCGTTCTATACCGCCACAGCCTGGTCCCCCACCTCCAATCTCACTCCCACCAACCCCAAACCCTGCTTCCACTATAACTTCAAATCAGAATCCACCCAACCCGACGAGTCCTAATCTGACTGTGAATCCCAGCCCGGCACCATCGCCCACTGCAACACCTACCTCGCGCCAATTCAGCATTCACTCGACCGTTCGGACAAAGAGCATGGGTGACCTCATGGAAAACAGTTCTGGGTCGCATTCTCATCCTCAATACCAATACCACCCCTATGGTCAGCAACAACATCCGTATAGTCAGCAACAGCGGGAACCTGGGTATCACACCGGATATAGCCGTCATCAGCAGCAGCAGAGCCAGGGCAAGTCGTCCCACCCGCAATCCCAGGGCCAAGGATACGTCCATGGGCAGACACATGTCTACCCAGCTGAAAGATCGCGGTCGATGGGTGCTCCTACTAGCACTGTACCACTGATCTCTCCGACGGGTGTTTTTTCTGCCTCGCCCTCTGGAAGTGGAACAGTGTTCGGAGGTGTCCCAGGGACTAGCGGTGATGTGGTGGGAAAAGGAAAGGAAGAGAGCGTGGAGTCGTTGAATTCTCAGGATGAGAGCAGCAGCTCCTTTACTGGCACTTCTATCAGTGCTGGGAGTACCGCAGTCAATGCGAGTGTTGGTGGGAAAGGGCCAGAGAGGGAGACGAGTGAGGAGCGGAATGAAAAGGAAAGGAATGAGGGAGAGAAAGAGAAAGGTCCCAAGGGAAGGGAGGTGTAAGCGTGTTTCCTAGCCCGCGGTATCTGCATTTGTAGACTGATCATGCCTACTGGGTTTGACAGGAAACAACCCTCAACGAGGTTTGTTACGCTTGACGAGCTCCTGGATAAACTACTTTTTGTAGCTGTTAGCGGTGATGGTCTGTTTCTTTTCCCCCACTCGTGTATACCTTTCCCACTGACGCATGTTCGAACGGTAGATCCAGCATTCATTCAACACTTCCTCTTAACATATCGGCGATTTACCATTCCGAGAAAAGTACTACTTGCCATGCAGAAGCGCATGAGGCAACTCGATAATCCTTCTGGAGACCCGATGTTCGCATGCTTCGCTCAGATGAGGTTAGTTCCTGAAACTTTCCTACGTAACCTTCTCAATCTAATTCATTGTGCGAACAACAGGATTTGCAATCTCCTGGAACAATGGATCCGAGATTACCCGCACGATTTCGCCGTTCGTGGGACGGCTGGCGCTCTCTCAGCTCTGGTCAGGTCCATAGTCGCTAAGACTTACATGTTGCATTACGGCTCCGAATTTCTCCCTTTCCTAGAGCTTCTTGGCCACAAAGAAGACAAGGACGATGCATGGGCATGCAAACCTGATATTGATGATGACGGTAGCGAGGTATATCATATAGACGGGGACGATGACGATGACGACGACGAGGCCAAGGACAAATTTGATGTGTTGAACCCGTCAACAGGCGTTGGGGACGCAGATAGGTTCGATGATGAGGTAGATGAGTTTGGTGGTGTTGGTGCAGGTGGTGTATCTCTGGACAGTGGAAGTATTGCTAGTCGATTCTCAATCAATGGGTTGGCGAACTCTCCGCATCAGGTCCCCACGACCAGAGAACGGAAAGGCAGTCTTCCACTTAGTTCACGAACGTTCCCATCACCGCAAAGTGCTCACCAATCTACACCATCTCATCAGCCCATCCCGGGCCCTAGTATATCCACCAACGGCGTTAGTAATGGGCCTAACAGTGGTCTAGGAGCAGGGGCAAGCGGCAGTCTTGGATCCGGAGGACTAGGAGCCGAAGTGGAGTTAACGGCAAAGCAGACACTGAAGGAGTTGAGAGATCTGGCTCGGGAGGTGAATAGCACGGATTCGGGGATGATTGCAGAGGAGATTACGAGATTGCAGGCAACGATCTTTAAGAAGATTGAGGTTGGGATTTTCAATTACCTTCGTTCCAATCCTTACTTACTTCTGTCACATAGCCGAGGTCATGGCTGAGGTATACGTTCTTAGGGAAGAAGGATCCATATGCCAGCCAGATTGTCGCATTCAACGAGACCTCCAGTCACCTAGGAGACTGGTCTGTCTTTCACTCTCACTCTGTCTGATCATCTGTTTCTCACACTCCCCTTAGGGTTGTCTCCCTCATTCTTTGCCACGACAGACACAGCTCACGAGCAAAACAGATTGAGAAATTTGTCGAAGTAGCTCAAAAGCTCCGAGAACTTAACAATTACTCCGCACTCCGGGCCTTCGTCGCAGGCATTAACAGTGCGACGTTTGCAGGTGATCAGACAATGGAGACGTTCAAGTCCAGATGTCCCGAGCAGGAGAAGAATTTGAGGAGTTGGGATATCTTGCTGAGGCAGGCAGGGAGTCACAGGACTTACAGGATGGCATTAAAGAATACGAAAGGAGCATGTATTCCGGCTCAGTATGTCTTCC
>CEMT01387100.1:13044-23420 GCA_900068985.1 Pterula multifida
CTCGCTCTGAGGTTGGCAATTACAGTCGGAATTGCTGACCTGATATCACAGGTTGAAGCTTTTGCAAGCCCAACCGATGAGACGCTCTCTGCGGTAAAATCCTGGTTGTCTTCTTTTGATCTCAAGGCTGTTGGGATCTCTTCGACATGGGACTGGATCTCCATAACTGTGCCCGTTAGCAAAGCCAACGCTATGTTCAATACTCAGTTTTCTGTCTTTACGTTTGAAGAAACAGGAGCCAACTTGATTCGGACCATGCAATACTCTCTGCCTGTGTCCATAAAGGAACATATCGCTGCGATCCATCCCACTACTTCGTAAGTGACCTATTCTCAGGAAGTACTCAGCGTCTGTATAAATATCTTACTATTTGCAGGTTTGCTCGCCCGCTTCGTGCTTCTCCAGCCTCTGTTCTTGTGTCCGACTCTACAATACCAACACGTACCCAGGATGCCACTCCGCCTGCGAGCTGCTCGTAGGATTTTTTCCGGTGTTCCAAACTTTTTCAACTCAGCTTACTGATAGGACAACGATGACGCCGACATGCCTCCAGGCTTTGTATAATATCCCTTTGACACCTGCGGTCAATAGCAACAATTTTATTGGTAGATTGTCCCGATTATTCATACTACCTCATAAGTTTCCTGTCTCACTATAGTCGGGTCTCACAGGCGTCGCTGGATTTGATAACCAATGGGCCAACAACGTATATGGTTTCCCATTTGCTAGACGTCTCACCAAATCTAATCTTTTCAAAGGCCGACTTAACACTGTTCCTACGGACCCTGCGTCCAGACATGAACCCTTCGACGACGTTCACTCTTACTTCTGTGGATGGTGGTACCAACTCTCAGACCCAAAGGCAAGCGGGCATTGAAGCTGTAAGTTCATAATATCTTTTGGTTTCATTGTTCACTCCACGGCTTCCTATCCAATAGAGTTTGGACATTGATTATACCGTTGGTTTGGCGACCGGAGTCCCTGTGACATTTGTCTCAGTTGGCACTCGCACCCAAGATGGCGCTGATGAAGGGTTCTTGGATATCATCACTGCCCTCCTCAACGAAGCTTCCCCTCCTCAAGTCCTTACTACAAGTTATGGTTTCAATACGGAAAGCAGTCTATCTGCATCGCTAACAGTATCAATGTGTAATGCGTACATGCAGTAAGTGGCGATTCAATCATCTGGAATGAAATTCATGGACAGTCTCCCTGCAGACTAACTGCGAGAGGAACATCTATCCTTTTTGCTTCAGGTGATGGAGGTGTTGGGGCCACTCCTGGAGTTCCATGCAGCACTACCTTTAATCCTACTGTGGGTCTCGATAGCTAACAATCTATGACTTAAAACTCACGCGCATTTGGGCAGTTCCCGACGTGTCCGTTGTCAGTAATTGTTTCTCTCGTCATCGGCGAGATGTTGATTAATCATATTTCAGCGTCACACTTGTTGGCGCTACGGAGAATGTCCCAGAGAGGGGGGCAGAACTTAGTGCAGGAGGTTTGCCTATCCAATTTTTTCTAGATATCCCAAAGCTAACACGCGATTCCTCTGCCTTCAGGATTCAGCAATCTCTTCCCGACTCAATCTTTTCGTAAGTCCTCTCTATCCTTTATGCACTCTTGAACAGTTTTGGACTTGTGATATGATACCAGAGGCCAATGCCGTGAACCGTTATTTGACTCAGCTTGGCTCAACCAATGCTGGGAAGTTCAACCGCTCAGGCCGTGCATATCCAGATATCTCGGCGATGGGAGAGAGGCTGGAGGTTATCGCCGCTGGCAGGGCAGTTTCTGTTGGAGGGACATCTGCTTCCAGTCCAATTGTTGCAAGTGTGATTGGGCTGATCAACGACAGACTCATAAGCGCCAATAAACCTGTATTAGGATTTTTGAATCCTTGGTGATTACCTCTTTCTCTTTGATTGCCTTGGTTCCATTAAACGTCCTCCGTTCAAGGCTTTATGCAAATCCTCAGATGTTCAACGATATCACCATGGGTATGTGGTAACTTGGTTTGGAATACATCTCTGCTCACTGCTCGTGCACCTGCTTAGGAAATAACCCAGGTATGTATTCCTAATGTTAGTCTTTGGCTCATTAATAAACTGGGAACCGCTTCTTAGGGTGTGGGACTAATGGTTTTCCTGTGAGTCAAGATGATTCATACAATTGTGAAAGGTTGTGTTGCTCACTTTCTCTTATCCAGGCCCTGAGCGGATGGGATCCTGTACGTTTGGTACTCCTGAATGCTTGGTTCAAACTCACTCAATTAATATATAGGTTACTGGGATGGGTACCCCGAATTTTAATGCTATGCTAACAGCGGCGGGATTGTAAGAGACAAGAAGATGCTTATAGGCAGTAGTTTCGGCCATGTTCAATAGGTACAAAGGAAATTTTTTAGTGCTGTGCTGTCAAGGGATCTATGGTCTAGTGGTATGATTCCTTGTTAGGGTTCCGAGACCCAAAAGAACGCCCTCGGTCCATTCGAGGAGGTCCCGCGTTCGAGTCGCGGTAGATCCCGTTTTTCTTACTTGTCACCTGCAGTGTTGAATTTTACTGCTGCATTTATGCGACCCTTGTTCATGTTCTGAATGGAGGTTTTCCAGCAATGTAGGGATAAATAGCAGCCAGCTACGCCGAACTTCTGCTTCCAGTGCTGACCACCAGTGTACCCCAAGCCAATCAGCATTCCTTGCAACTTTTTACTCAGTTCTTTAGCCGACGTATCATCTAAGATTTGCCTAGGTTGCTGAACTTATTTATCTCATCTCGTTCAAGGTTGCCTCGTTGATTCGGAGCTCTACGGTCGAGTACTCTCTCCGATTACAAATGACTCAACAGCTGGCCTGCGCAAGTAACTCGGAATCCCATGGCCGTGGGGCTAAGTCATACCATCATAATTTATTTCTATCTCGTGACTACGGGATTCAAAGCTTCAACACACACTTGACCTACAACTAGCCAGCTATCATTTCAACGACCCCGTCAACTTACAAGCCAAGCCCTCTTGTGGTTGATAATCGCCCTNNGCCCTTGCCATATGCCAATTCTACGATTCAAGAATCTTCCTCCAGATGTTCTCATACATGTACTGTCCTGCTTGGACCCGGTTGATATAATATCTCTTCGTAAAGTGAGGCAAGCTCTATCATTATCTCGTTGTGGGCTGTCTAAATATAGTTCACTCTTAGACATGCAAGAAGCTCCTGACCGTCACACAAGAAAAAGCCGTCTGGATATCAGCTTTACGACGGCAATGTCAACTTCGCCGAACAACCTCACCCGTTGTATCAATGTCTACGACCACTCGAAGAGAGTTAGAATATATGTCGACAATGTATTATCGGCTGGCTGTGCGACTCCGCCGTACCAACCCAGGTGATCAAGTATTTGGCCCTGTTCGTATACGGACACTGCGATTAGACGACTTCACACGCCAATTTTCCGCGGTGACCATGGTCCCTGGCGGTTGTTTCCTTGCTGCTATTGTGAACAGAGATATTTTACAGTTATGGGATCTTCGAGGGTCAGAAACACCTGCAAATCCCATGATATCGTTTGATCCTGGTACAGAGAGTCCAGCAGCTGTGATATCTGCACTAGCCAAGGATCTCAGACAAATCAATTTATTATGCATCATGACCCCTACGAGTCATCCTGAGTATGATTCCTTCCCCGATAAAGTTTGAGATTTTCCTAAGTAAAAGCCAGGAATATAGAAGAACTATTTTATCGAATCTACAAGATAAACCCGTTCGACCCAACTCCAGCATTCGAACAGATGGGAGATCTTTACGTTGATGGAGCCTGTCGTTTCTATTACCTGGACGATAAAGCAACTTGTACTGTCATCTTCTCGGATTGCTTTGTTGCTGTGTGGGATTTTCATGCAGATACGGTATCTACACTTGGCATATCCACTGAGGGCATCAATCCCTTCGCTCTCGAAGTATGGTTTGAACCTTTCTTTAGTTCCCTGTTACTGATCTTGCTTCAGGTTTATGTCTATGACGACCTCTTCCTGCTTTGGAATCAAGGCGAAGTCCTCATATATAGGCTCCCTCCCTACCTTCCCAGGAAAGGCACTGTCAGCGCACCTGAAGAGGTTTCAGCCCCAGTTTACACCTTTTCTTGTACTGTGTCATCAAGCGTTGCGGCATTCTTTTACGACTTTGCAGAGAATACGCTGTTTTTTGATGCCATCGGTTTTGACTCGGAGCGCAAACCCAAAATATGCAGCTACAGATGCGAATCCACCCCCGGTCGATCGTTGTCACAGCTGATCGTGGCTATTGCAGAGACCGAAAATGACACCCCGATTATTGAAGTGGAAGAAACAGGTGAATCGCTACCAGCCTTTTCCTTGGTCTTGCCCTTCCAAACCAGAGCCATGCTGTGGTTTGACGAACATTCTATACACATCAAGCCGCTAATAGAAGGTGGCAGATCATCTCTCAAAGTTTGGGGATCTGAAGGCCATGATAAAATCAACCCCAGGCTACTCTCTTTCTGCCCTTACTCAGGCCGTTTCTGCATTGTTACGACGCAGACAGCTGACGATTTTAACGACATCGCAGGAATGGAATTAACGGTCATGGATTTTATCTGATGATAAGAGTTACTTGTCCTCAGCGATCATCATTACTGCGAGTTCATTTATGTATCAGGATACGGAGACATATAATGCAGCAACTCACACCTCCCATGCTAAGCCAATTCATGATTGCACCAGCACTGGGCCTCGCGTCAGAGTTTAACACGCCTAGTCGGCTTTGTTCAAGCATGTTTCGTACTTTATGGATCGCCGTCTGCTTATATTCCGTCCTACTTTGTCTTCTTTATTTGCTTACTTGCTTCCTCCAATGCCCTTCATGGCCAGAACACAACTCGACAACAGCGACAGCAAATCCCAAGCAAGTAACCACACTCAGTTCTTCTTCGAAGATGGCAGTCTGATTCTCAAGGTGAGAACTTTGTGTTCTTCCGTTCAACAATGCCCAGCCGCTCTTGTTCGTTAGGCGGCTTCAATGCTATTCAAGGTCCACTGGGGCATCCTACGACGTCATTCTTCATTCTTCCATGAAACTGTTGTCCTTCCTTCTTTTTTCAGTGGACAAGGGAAGACCGAATCCAACCCAATAGTGCTAGAGGATGTTACGTCAACTCAGCTGGGCCAATTCCTCTCTTTGCTTTATCCACGGTGAGCAAACCAATTCCAATGGTGGATGGCAGAGTCCCCGAAAATTCACTACGGAATAGGGACTTCGTACAGTATGATATTACATCCATCGACCAATGGACGTCCATCCTAGTTCTTGCTAATAAGTGGCAATTTACCTCACTGCGAGAGTATTGCATCAAGAAACTTATGGATATAACGTCTCCAGCTCAGAAAATATCCCTAGGAAGGCGATACCAGATTCTCGAGTGGCTTCCTGGTGCCTACATGGATCTCTGCATGTTGAATGCACCGCTGAGCAGAGATGATGCTGAAATACTTGGACTAGATGACGTCCTCTCTATCTGGGAACTTCAATTTGAGCTGTGTCATGGCGCTCTATACGAGGAGACTGAGATAAGGCGGCTGGTCAATCAGAAGTTCAGACTCGACCAACCTCCCCCTTCTAACTATCTGAGAAATGGCATCGAGAGTCCAGAAGTGGTTCTCACACCGACCACCCACTCCAATTCATTACTCCACATGTCTTCTGAAGACTTCGTCTCACCCCCAGCTACAGCAATTGAGACACTGGCACTATCAGCCTCTCCCATCAGCCTCCCTCTGACGAACATCGCACAAGCTCCTTCTGGGCTATCTGACGATTCTCCTGTTCCGGTAGTTATGTCACCTCATGTGCCACACCAGGTTCAACCAGAAGTAAACTTGGCACCTATTCCTCCAGTCAGCCCTCCTGGACTTAGCCATACCCGCACTCCTCCGCTTCGGGCCTCTTCACCTCCTGCCGTCAGAGCTAGTACACCCCAGTCCAGCGGAAGAAGCCTTGTTTTGGTGGGCGTTAATGGCGTGTCTGCCTCAGGAGGAGTTAGCGCTGCTGCTGCTAAGAACGTAGCAGGAAGTGGAGCAGTTGCTAATAGTAACTCTGCCAGAAGAGGAGGTGGTCCTAGAAAAGGTATTAAGAAGAAGAGTTCTACAACCTCTACAACCTCTACTACCTCATCTTGGGTGCCGGTAGAGGGACGTTGATATATTTCTCCATGTGGATTACGTGAGTTCAGAACGAGGTAGGATCGATGTTAGCGTTCCGTATAGTTGTGCTTCTGCATGCCCTGATACTTAATATAGTTCCAGCACGGTAGGGTATTTATTATGATTTGTGATATGTAGGAGGTGAAGATAATACATGCATATGCCAGTTTGTTGAGAAAAATACAAAGGCTACAGAAGTCGTAGCGTGTGCAGAGAACGTCCTTTTCTGATACGATAGAACTGCGATGTCCAGAGCGAAATAAATATGGGTTTGCACGATACGAACCTCATGGCTGAGTTGTTCAGATCGAGGTAGAATCGACAGAGCTGGATCGTTGTTAATATGGGTGGATGCCAGCAATTTTGTGTTCTGTTGTTTTTCCTCTCATTCCTCGAGGTATTCCGTGGTTACAACCTGTTCAACTGTAACGTGAACCTCTATCTTCCCCAATCCGGCGCTCTTTAAACTTCTCCTTTCTTGCACTCGCTCAACCTCAGCTTCAAAGCTGTTTTTAAAGCAAGCGAAAAGACGCTCGGTGACAGATGCGGCATGATTGGACCTCGTGGAAGGAACAAGACCAGCGGGTCGACTGAAGGGGTTACTGACACAAGGAAGACATCCACGACCAAGAACAGGTCTGATTATAGTGCGCCTAACTGTGTAGTCGCCACAGTCGAAGAAGTCGGTCTCATGAACCTCTGTATGGCTACCTGTATCATCCGTCTTGATCTCTGTGACTGATTTGTATGAAGATGAATCAGCGTCGGGGATTAGGGGTGCGTGAAAAGACGCGGAGGGTCTGTTGACAGATCCGAATGGTGTTGGATGGCCGAGAAAAGAGCTAGAGGATGGTTCGAGGACTGAGGTGATACCTATGGGAGGCTTGAGGTCATCGTCGTTGTCATCTAGAGCTTGGGCCTCAATACAACCGAGGGCTTTGGGGACCACGCTGATGGCCTTGACTATAGGTGCCGCAGCTCGTGATACCGGTGAGACTATCTTCACAAAGGGGGAGCAAATTCGACCGATCATTTGACCTATTTTGGCTACCGGAGAGCTTTTTGGAGATATTGAAACTATAGATTCTATATCATCGTATGTAGCGGGTGGGCTGGATGAGATAAAGTGTAATGAGACATGATTGTGAGCACATAATTCACGAAAATACATACTGCATCATATGGTCAATCTTAGTGCAGGGAAGCAGATAATTTGGATTAGTGTGCGGGGTAGGAAAATTCGTGTGAAAGCTGAAGACAATGGCAGAAGATTCTGTCACCTTAAATACTGGAGGAGTCAGTCTCAACCACAGCTTTAAACGAGATAAGTAATGATTGTGGCCTCAGGCTTGTGTGGATTGTGCATATTGTAGACTAGTGCCCGAAATGTGTGGCAAGCGGCCAGGGATATGTGCCACTGCGGATAAGCCGGACAATGCCCAAGACACGCTGCACAATGACCACTTCATTGTGCAGATGCAATCCTCGTGGCACAGAGAATGGAGCCCAAGCGTGTCATCGGAGAACCGGATAAAAAAGGACAGGTGCAAAGTCGTTCACTTTTGGCATCCAACAGTCACAGCTTACCCTTTATTGCTCCTGTAAGGCATATGAGCATGTTTCAAGTCAAGAAGGTGAGCCTTCTCCTTTGTTTCAAGTCAACCCTGAGTATTGAAGAGCGAGAGTAGGTGAAGTCCATGTCCGCGTTGACCGTTGCAAGACTGCCCAACGCGAGAGAACTGGACCTCATCCCGCCTTTTATACCCGAGGTTCAGGTGCCAGAGCAATTCTTGGGCCAGAGTTATGTGCAGTTCGCTCGTAAAGAGCACCTAAGATGGGCTGTTGGAACAGTAGTTCGTTTGTGAGTTCTTCAGTCTCCGTATTCATCCCAAAGGTTTGGATTGACAGCACTGGTATAGGAAAATCGGGAAAGATGGTGTGCAATGTGAGGCGCCAGAAGTTCAGAGACAATGAAAGAGGGTTATGTTAGGTCGAGGAAGTCTGGTTTTCTTCAGTTTTCTATAACAATAGTGTATCGTTAGCTCGCAAATGTCGTTACTGTAGTAAGTTACTCGCAATATGATCGATGCGATCATCAGGTTGTTGATCCAAGTCAGCTTCAAGTTCAAGTTGATTATTTGTTGTTGTTTTCTTCCGCGTCCCAACCCAATGGATTCTCCAGCACTAGCAAGTCTCTATAGATTGTTTCTCAGGATGACAAGTGCTTCTGTACTAAGCCACAGACATGCTACACGCCACTTGAGGCTGCTATACCGCGCCCCGTTCGATGATGCATCTATCCTGGTCAAGAACTTGAAGCAGACGACAGCCACAAAAGGACATACGGAAAGCCTATTACAGGAATGGAATAATCGGGGTAGGTACCCTACTCCATGTCTGTCTTGTCCTTTCATTGGATCGCTTATTCACCATGTTGTTCAACTGTCAGTTGATAACACGCTGTTATTACTGTACAACTCCAGTCTTTTCCGTGGTTTGCCCCACAAAATCACACGAAACTTGGCACTTTTTATGCTTGGGTTCTGTCAACGGCGAAGAACTTTTATCCGTTATAATGTGCAATGGCAACCAAATCTGCCTCGCGATTCCCTCGCGTACAAGTTACCGCAAGAACGACCCAAGAAATACGTCAAGAGAACCGAGAGGCAGCTTCGTCACGCTCACTTAGAAGTGAGCGCTCTCAATGCTTTGGACGAGGTTATCAAGCTCGCAGAAGGTCGCAACAAGATACTTCTAGGAAGAGCTTACCCACCTGCCAAACATCGGCCTTTTTAGATAGTCTGCCTCGCTGTAAGCTATGAAATTGCCTATTGGTGGTCACGCGTGGGACTTCATATTCTATCACAGCTACTTAGAGCACGTACCATTCTCGTTCTACCTGGCGACGCAGCGCAGACCCAGCAATAAATTGTCTGGATGTGTCCGCTCTCGTTCGCGGAGATACATACTGTACCACCAAGGAATGAGTGAAGGAAAAGGGCATCCAGTAACGTTGTTCTGAGCGTGTTTTTGTCGATACGCATCTGTTTTTCGCACACTCTGTGTGAAGTCCTATATTTTCTAACTAGATCGCCTTGAAGTGCTATCTGTGTTTAGCCATGCGAGCTAACTCAGTTATTTTCTCCATTGCCAATCGGCCGTGTCAACTGGCAGGCATGCTATGCTCTTCTACCCTCAAATTCCAGCTTTCCAGCTTTCCTGAACATCAGATATTGTTGCTGCCATTGATCTACTTGGATTTAATGGGGTGAACTCGCATTTGGTCCTAGACAGGAAGCTTCTTATCTCATCATGTGCAAGAATGACTACTCCACTTTGTTTCTAAGTGGAAAGCCTAGATGAGTTTGACACAACTGGGTACGCATGAAGGTCCCAAGTAAGAGCAATGTTTCTACTCTGAATCAGATTCGTTACTATCCTTTTCATCGTCGCCCACTTCTGGCTCGCTGTCAGCAAAGAAATCATCCGCCTGAACACCTGTAGCATTTTGCATTGTTGCTGGTGGCTTTTCTTTCTTGCTCCATTTTCCCTTGTCAGCGTGATCCCAATCGTTACCAGACTTGGCACTGCTACGCGAATCAAGATGCTCCTCTGGTTCGGTAGGTAGTTCTCCTGCTTCCATTTTGGAACGCACCCAGCTCCTGATGGCTTCACGATCGGGATTAGGTGGTAAGGTAACGCCTTCGGCTGACTCCTTAGAATCAACCCGTATTTCGGCAGGAAATAGAGATATGTAACGCTTGGACTTAGGATAGTGCTGAAAGTAGACAGTCTTTCAATAAACTAAAGAGCACAACCAAAGAGAATTGAAACACACAATAACATAATTAAGATCAACACGAAGTTCGGTAAGTGTGTTTCGAAGAGCATCAGAAGACTCTTCAGACAGTTTTTTCTTGATCTGGTTGATTTTCCTGACCAACTTCTGTCTCTCTGGTAATCACGACCGAATGATCGTTAAGTTAAGCACAGAAAATGCCGTCTATGGGGCTACACACCGAAGAATTTGACCTTATGATATCTTAGGGCCATTGAGCGCTCCGTTCTCGAAGTTTGAGCTTTAGCAAGGTCCGCTTGGAGAGCTTGCAACCGTCGCTCAGTTTCTACACGTACATCAGCAGCCAGATTTTCCTATATACTT
>CEMT01387105.1:0-22975 GCA_900068985.1 Pterula multifida
AGTCTGGCAGACTTCCGCACCGAACCCTAGAGGCCACTCAATAAAAACTCGGTTGGCGTTGAATCGCATGCAATCAAACTCAACGACGCCGGTTAGTACTAGTGGCGATGGTATGGATTGATTAATTTGCTGATATTTTTTTACACACCCAAGACCTGAGCTGATTTCTCGAATTGTACTGTTAATGATGTTTGTGCCACTCCTTGGCGTACTATGAGAATATTGCGTACATAGTACATACCATTGTTGGCACGCTCCGAAGACAGCGCAGTCATGAGGCCTGTTCAACTCAGAGTCAGAATGAGTGATATGATCACCTGTTTCTCAGGCTGCCTTCCAATGAATGATAATTCAAAACCTTTGTTCTCTGAGGACATGGGAATGTCTTGGGCTCGTGGGGTTCTCGAAGCTCAAAAATAAGCGCGTTTTCCATCAGATTCTGTACTGATTACTAGCGAGTATTCTGTTGAGAGTAGAGAGTAAGACTCCTAGTGGCATAGTCTTTTGGTGCTACTACCACTGATGGTGACAAGTTGTGTCGGTCAACCACTCTAGAGCCTCTAGTTCAGTTATGACGGCTTTTTAATTTGTTCCTATCAGAACAACATACTGAAATGGTGGTGGCTTGCTTGCATCAATTATCCCTTTTTTTTTAGTCCTGTGCATCCCTCAGCCACGCCGGAGGATCCCCCCCCTCGAGCTGATCAACCATCTACGCCACCCAATGTCATCGCTTTCATTGGTAGCCACGGATCACAGGCACCTATACCCGTCTGCCATACTTGTAATCAGACGATTCAGACCGTTGTACTGCAGTGCTTGACATCTGGCGCTAGCTTGCGTCATTGGAGAATTGATCATGTTGGTCACCGGTCCGGATGACAGCTCCCACAGAGGGAGATTAGCGGCCAAGTCAGCCACTATTGTGATGAATGTGGGTGGAGAACCTGTAACACGATTTCACAAGATCGCGTTCGGGGTGTATACGAAGCCAGGAAAGGTATACCTAGACCAGATACTAGGCCTCAGACTCGTCATTGATTCAAAATTTGGTCCCGGAGAGACTACGACTTTATCTAAGTTTACATGTGATCATCTCTCCTTTTTTTTGACAGGAGATACCCCTCGGACTAATACTAGGTCTTGGGCTCATACCCTAGCTCCAGGTAACTAAAAAGCGCTATCCGTCGGCAAACAAAACTCGAGATCCCCCTCTTTCCGTTCTCCTCTACGCAATGGCACCTACGCTCGACCAGTTTCGCGGTGAGTTTGCATCGTGAATCGCACATCCCATCCGAATTACCTCTGACGGCCCTGGCCTCCAAGTCCTCAATGGTGTCATGCTCTCTGTCGGTATATTCATCACTATACTCCGTTTGTTTATTCGATACAAGAAAAGCAAGCTGTGGTGGGATGATTACTGGGCAGCCTTCGCTGCAATTTGTGCATTCGTTATGATGATTGCTAATTATCTATACATCAGAGATCCTGGTACGCCCCAATTCCTAGTTATGGACTCCTCGAAGACGGATTCTTACCCCTCACGCTCAGTTGCGCATCCACGAAGTCAGCGCGAAAAAATAACAACGTACTACTTGTAAGCATTTATGGATTCCCGGTTTTATCGACCTCGAGGTTGATCAATCCTTCTGTTTAGGTGTATCCAGTTCTTCTACGCTACGGGGTGGTAAGAGAGACGCATTTCAGCTTTCGTTCGATTCTAAATATCCTTCTAGGGCCGCCCGTATCTCTATACTATTCACCGTCGTCCGTCTCGCACAAGATGTTACCCGTCGAATTCTCATATGGACCGCCGGACTCTTTTTCCTCGCATGGATGATTCTGCTCGCACAAGTCTTCTGGGTCTGCGAACGGGAACCTTCCTGGAAAACTAACATAGTTCCTCAATGCATCTTGAGTACCGGGATTGCAATAACCCAGGTCATCAGTAAGAATCAATTCCTGACCCAATTCCCCCGATTTCTCATCGCTTGATCCGATGTTTCAGCTTTCGTCCTCAGTGATTTGGTTCTGATTGTCGCTCCTCTCAAACTTCTCTGGCGAGTTCGTGTGACTTTTTCTAAGAAAGTCCGGCTCTTCGCCGTGTTCCTGGCAACCGTGGTTACAACGGGCGTCAGCCTCTACTACATCTATGCAGTGCTTCGGATTCATGGTCTCGAAGAGCAGTGGTCGGCAGCAATTCATGTTCGTTCCGAGTCTCTCCCGGGGAGCCAATATATCCTTACTGATCCTTTGTCATTTATCAGGACGGTGTCAGTCTGGTTGTGATGAATCTAACGGTCATTATTTCCTACTTGTCAAAACTTGGGTCTTCTTCAGAATACTCTGGCGAACACTCGAGAGGTCTCCACGAGTCTAGCAGTCGCAGCAAGGGCTTCCCCCTTTCGCACATCCATCCGACTACTAGTACTGGAGCAACACACGTCAATGTTAATGTTCAAGTTGAAAGGGTATACAACGCTGACTTGGGTTCCACACATACAGTCAGTAAACCTCTTGGTGATGGAAAAGGATGGGTCGATGTGGAAGACGGCTGCACACCGCCAGATGTGTTCGACGTAAAAGTTCCGACAGCACACTGATATCATTATTCACTCGACAAAATTGAACCAGTAACCAGCCTGCTAGGTTTCAAACATCTATCAAATCATTCACCTTCACTTACATCATTTATCCTGATCTATCTTTTCAAAGGCGTGCCGTGCTCATAGGTCATTAATATTCCAGACGGACTTACTTATGACTTTCAATCGATCCCTGCTACTCGTTTCTCTTCACCCTTGTTTTGTACCATAGTTTCCTTTGACCCTTGGGCTTTTGGCATCACTGGAACTATGGAAATAGATAGATCTGTGTTTAACTATAGTACAATATATCACGAATTCATTGACTGATCTCAAGATCTCCTATTTCAGACAGCGAAGGCTCATTGTAAAGTGAGGGTCCCTCTATCTCCGTTTAGACAGTATTTTGAAACAAATACCGTCCAAAAATAGGAGAGCATCCCCGCTCTCAAGATCTATTCACAGAGTGGCGCCTAGTATTGCTGTGCAAGAGAAAATTTATGTACCCTCTGCAAGCCCACATGATATTTATTTCACTGTTCCTAGGCCTGTCCATCGATGCCATGCACACATGCGTTTGCTAACTCAATTCCTCTAAGCGACCACACACACGTGGCTATCTGTCTTCAAATCCATTCGGACACTGAATATACCAATTTCTCGATTGGCAGACTTATTTATTCGATATACGACACTTGATCTTCTGGTGCGGCCTGTAAACGGTGTATCACGCAGTAAGCGCTACTACTACGAGGAGTACCAAGAGACAAAAAGGGGGATTCACCACTATGATGTCAATCCTTGCGTAGATTTTCAGTCAGGAGTCTGAGTAGCACTTGGCGAGTTCTTGGTGAGTAGTGGGCTAGTAAAGTCACAGCCCACTTTTTCCACTGAAACAGTTTCCGGATCCGATTTGTACTAAGCACATACAACACGTGATAAATCGATAAATATCGAATAGAAAAGTATCCAATATTAGCCAGGTAAATTACTTTGACGAGCATGAATCACTATAATCACCAATGATCCCCGCAAGGGAACAAGCCCAGCCAAAATCATCAAATGGACGCTTGTTGAAAGTCAGATAAGCCTATGCTGCCTCTCAAGTTATACTGACTTTGAAAAACGGTAGAAACATATGCAACTCCCAGCTTATTCAATTCACAGATGGCAGCCACTGGCCATTCTGACAGATTGGCCAAGAGACTCAGATGCCATGCATGCTCCATGGATAGCTATCAACCTATCATTGCATCTGAACATTATGATTACTCCAGGCGGTGACATGCTATGTTTCAGATAGTCCAAGTCCGCTCCATCTCTGTGCACTCTGCGTAAAACTGTCCTCAACATTCCATTGTGAGGTAGCGAACTCGAGCGGCTACATCTCTTTGCTTGTTCATTGTAATGTCATGGTATATTTCAATCGCTGAAACATCGACGCCTACTCCTCAGGCCTCATTTGTAAGCAAGTCAAGTAGAACATATCGATTGAGGTGATGGGGAAATCCAGGTTCATGTCAAATAACCCAACTGAGAAACCCATTTTGGCCTAGAACGCTGTTGAACTGCCCAGCATACATATGTGGGCACCCCTAGAGTTTGCACTCAGCAACACAGTACCCTAAGCTCACCTAGCAGTGCTAGTAGTACCACAAGTGGAATGACGCCACTGGGTAGGATGCGCCTGTGCTGCTGAGACATACTACAGAGGTGCAACAAGCACTAAAGAGAGCTCCAGGACATGGTTACCTAGCACCTAGCAAAATGAAATTGATCTTTATTAACCTGTTCATGATACTATACCCTCTATATACGTCCAGAATATAGTGATACATTTCTACATAAAAGTGTCAGTTAAATCTTGTTGCTGAACAATGAATATATTTGCTGCTAAAATACCACAGCAGAGGGGTTCTATTCATCCTCGTCTGTATCCAGATCATTATCACCTCCTACGTTACCTTTGACAAATGGTACCTTTCCTTGGAACCACCGACCAACCAACCAATCAATCCTACAAAGCCCCGAGGCAGTTGCAGATGCGAGCAATGAGGCTGAACCTAACCCTCCGCCGTTGTGCCATGCTACGCGGTTGACGCCCACCTGGACTGGCCAGGCTCCTGAACCGACATCGGGTACAACTTTGGTTTTGTTCAATCTAGCTGCACGGGTGGCTGTTGGCCGGTCTTGCGTCTCCTAGAAATTATTGTTGTAGAATGATATTAGATATTGGAAAATAAAAGAACCTGAGGAAGGAAATTGTCTAGCATCCGGAATTCTTGAGTTTGGCGATTGTAATCAAGCTGAAAAATTTTGTGGACAAAGACTGGCTATGTCATATTAGCATCAAAATGCACGAGGAAAGTAAGATAACGGAACTCATCGTACAAACTTGTTACCTTTCCTTGTTGATCTCATGGTGTTCGTCACATTGCATGATCCATCAACTGAGCCAACAGCAACTTGAGGATGATAGTCAGACGAAGCAATACTCTAAAAAGAGATAAAGCAGTAGTTTCAAATGCTGTCGAATGGGATCGATCGTACCCAGACTGGGCCATCCGGCTCAAGTAAAGTGTGACCTCTCCCTAGCATACTTGGGGATGCTGCATAGATCTTGACAATATTCTCATGGTCCGTTGTGACAGGACCACCGGTGTATGGTGAAAACGCCAATGAGTTGATAACATCTACCAAAAGATCAGTTGAGGTGTATATGCAGAGATATAAAATCGATATATACCTCTTGCCCGATTCATTAACGCTTTCTGCCCATCCCTTATGTCCGTCAAACATACCATGCCGTCGTATCCTCCACTAGCAATGACAGTCGGATCTGACAAACCTGGTTGACGATGACAAGAAGGTGCACGAAGCCAGACGACGGCCCGACTTGCAGACTGATGAACTTGAATATGATGTGTAGGGAGAAGAGAGTCGACGGTCTTTCCCGTGTCTTACAACGGATTCATATACATACACGCTTTTGACAGTATAGTACTTACTGTGAGCAGTTGTAATGGCATCCTTGAGGTTATATACCAAAACAGTTCCTGTAGCAAACGATTCTGTGAGGAAACAACTATAAAGAAATTGAGCTCTCACCGTGCGTTGTGGAAACACATAGTATCTCGGAGTTTGCCCAATCCAAGGACCAACATGCACAATTTTCTAACTCCACTCTTACTAACGGGTGTGTTAACCTCACTGAAAGTATGTAAGTACGCCACATTGAACAAAACAATCCCATGGCATACCAAAAGCAGGTCGAGTGTCATCTCTCGAATATTGAGCTGGATCTGGAATAGCATAGACACACATAGAACCATCTTCAAATGTGCCTGCTAATAGCCCAAGTTTTCGAAGACCACTTGTACTGGAGAGCTACAGGCACGGTATAGCAGAAGATCATGAGCTTGTGTACGAGAGTAGAGGTAAAAAGCAAGCGCACAGTATCATGAGCAGGTAAAGGGCACCACTTGAGCTCGAAGGCAGGTCCCGAGTTGATGCAAAGGACCAATTCACATTGAACCTTAATATCTGATGTCTCTTCATCATCAAACCCCAAAGTCCAAATTTGCACACATGAGTTGAACGGTCGCGAAGCCTTACGACCTATCTCAGGAGAATGAGAACTTGACGGAAAGGGTGCGATAGCAAGATAGTGCTTGTATTCTCGGTCTGAAAACCATCGAAATGAGAAAACCAAGTAGTAGCAAAGGAGAAACAAATACCATCTCGTTCATTTGTGTGTATGGGGCACCAATCCAGGCCCCACACAGGTGAGCCAGCATTTAATATGTGAGCTGATTTGCCTGGAATGTATTCAGCTGATGATATATGATATATCAATGACAAAAATGCGTATGAACAACCAAAAAGCATACAAAGGTTGATGGAATCAAACATCTGCATCTGGACTTGTGTTTGACTAGACATAAGACCAAAAGAGCAAGAAATCGGCGAAGGGGAATGCGAGGCATCCTCCTGGGTAGTATCGTTGCTAGGAAGATACGGAAATGCTTCTCTGCATGGAATGTTCAGTTTACTGATTAACTAGAAGTTCAAATTGCTTACTCATACGTTAGTGGAACGACCCATTCAGATGAGAGGGCCAGTCCTTGATACACCAAAGGGCGCCGCTCTTCCTCCTTAGCATCTATTTTGCCCTCCTTGAACCAGCCTCTGTCCTCCAACAACTCCCATAATGGTCCAGCCCCTACATTGTGGCCCCACAGGCGAGTAGAACGATCCCTCACTTTTTTGTCACGATTAAATTCATTTGTTAGTTTGCAATGAATAGGACCAAGACCGTAAAGCTTAGGGCAAGCCGTGAGGCGTTCACTCCATTTCGGAGGATCCATCAAGGGTATAACTCGGTGTCGATGAGCAGCAGATGGGGCGGGCAGCGCATGATTCTGCCGAGTGGAAGGGCGAGCCAAGGCAGTCCCTCTACTACCACCCATAAGAGTTCCTGATGTATGGTGCATCGCAGCCGTTTTAGTAGGACCAGCCTTTTGTTTACCCTTTCCTTTAGCCTGAGTTGATGTTCCTTGGTTATCATCCGACATTGATTCGTTACTGCTTTCTTCGATAGCATCGACGTTCATATCTACGTCCTCATTCTGGCTAGCGGCATTTGGAGCTCCCCCTAGTTCGAATTCGCTTCCACCAGAATCATCGTTATCCAAAGGATGTGAAGGACCAGCGACTGGCTCATCACTATAGCCAGCGAGTTTCCTGTAATTAGGCTGAGCCTTGCGTGGACGGAGTTGTCGTTTCATCAAACGCGCTCCAGGCTGCTCAGGCGACCATTCCACTTGCAAAAGTTGGATTCGAGATAAGATGAAGATGAATCACGTGCAATTTCTTATTTTTACTTGATCCACAATGCCTCGATTTTTTACTGGCGACGAGCTAGGCAACATCAAATCGCTCAGATATAATCAGGATTGTGACCCGAAATCGTTATTAAAGACAATCAGGTCATCAGAAAGACCCAATGCGGTACAGGGCCTAGCATTCACATCAACAACGGTACTGATTCCTTTCTGGTGGTTCTGGTGAAATAGACTGAGTACGTCCCAAGAACAGGTAGCCACAGCCCATGCAGACGGATCGATATTTGCGTATTCAATAGACGATGGAGACTCGCTGTCCTTAATTTCTCAGTGGAAGGAAGATAAGCTCTTGAACAAACCAAGTCAGAAATTTGTTGGACTACACGTACATTCCAAGTAAGAAAATGTTTACCTTGCTTCTATATGCGCACTAATGTTTTATAGCGGTATACATACTTGTACATCAAATGGTTCTTTGTGTTATTCTCCCCTTGAGGCCAAACATCCTTCTCAGTTTGCCACACTCCCCGCTCGAATATGTGATTGGAAGCTATCCCCAGATCTCAACCACTTTGCGTATGGTGGTGATGAAGTTGAGCTATCCGTATGGGATGCTGAGAAAGCATTCCAAGCTACTCCTTTCCAAGGAATAAATTGTTCCAACACAGCGAACAAAAAGAGAAAACGGAACAATGCCCTATTTGAGGGTGAAATATGGCGAGCGAAGAATGTAACTGACTTGAATATTAGTCTTTTCACTCTGGCACTCATGTGTGTATTCCAAGGTTCCGAATGATAATCTTGGACTGCGTCAACCAGTACGGATATCTACTATATCTTACCTTACATCGTCATCTGCGCCCAATAATCTTCTTATAACTGGGACGGAATTTGGCAATATTAGAAGGTACGATATCCGGGTTTCTGGTCAAAAACCGACATCAGATTGGTCCGGCATTGCTCAAGGACATGGTATTAAGACAATACAATGCGGTTTGAGAGAACAGTAATTCTGACCTATTTATTCTTTTATGTTGCGACTAACCTATTGAATAGCGAAGCGTTTGCATCTGATATAGTCAGTGGCCTTTATGCTTTGGATCTGAGGAATGGTCAAGTAATTTACAAATATAAAGGTGTGTCGACTGGATTCGACAGCGTACCATCTAACATATTCTCCTTTTCTCAGGAATTTCAGGCGCCATTACATCCATAGCGCCGTCCCCCGACTTGTTGTGTTCTGCCTCATTGGACCGACTTTGCAGAGTGCATAGCACCATCTCTCCACCAACTGAAGTCAAGGGCAATTGCAGCGGAATTAAAGGAGAAGTATTAGACAAAATCTACATGACAAGTACACCGACAGTGATTATATGGGATGGACAAGGTGAACAAGCAGCTAGCAAACTGCCAGATGACGACGATATGTGGGAAGGGATGCAAAGCGTGCAGGAGGACGAAGATGGTAGCGGTGCTCGGAATAAAAAGAGACAGAAAGCGTAACCATGTTTGGTTTCTATTCGCTCAAGGTCCAATCACCTGCCGTGCAATGAGTAAGAGCACCATAGATTCATGCGCTAAGCCAGTCAGGACTCATGTTATATGGACATTGCTACTGGTTCGTACTTGTCACAGTAACACCATAAAGAATTTCAAGTTCGGCCTTGTCGCTCCATGTCTACAGCCTTCTCAGGTGTGCTCTGAATACATGAACTTAGTACCGAGGACAAAAAAAAATTACATCAATCCAATCAATGTAGATAAAGAACAAAGCAAATTATGTTGAAGGTTGCCCTGCAGGTGTGAACATCGAAGCTTGCCCTGCCGCCGTAGCGGCGAGTCGCGTTCGCTTCCGCTCGGCCTCTGTAAGGCGATCAGCAAGCATCGTTAACAGGTCCTGGGGTAACCTACCTGCTTCCTTCTCACGCTCAATTTCAGACACCATCTCTTCAATTTGCGCCAGATCAAGATTCTGATTGCAACTGAGCGAGGACAAGTCGAAGAAAACGAAAGGCACTTACTGTAATCTTCCCATAGCTCTCCATAATGCTGATCTCAATGTTTTTGGCCCCAGTCTGTACAACTTCCAACAGACTCTTGATTGTTAGCTTGATAGCCTCCTCTCTACTTAAATCATCCCTGTGATTCTTCTCCAAGAACTCTCTAACAGTCTTTGAAGAGCGCCCAATTGAACTTGCCTTCTCAAACATGAGTGCAACGACTTTGCAAACAACGTTGGTACTTGCCTTCCATGCACTGTAGATACCGCTGGGTTCGGTTTGATATAGTCTTGGGCGTGTGTCGTGAGGATCGAATCCAACGATCAGTGCAGAAATCCCGAAGGGCCGGACGCCACCGGATTGCGTGTACCTCTATGAAAGAAATGATGTAAGGAAGAGCAAATAGCCAATTGGCTCGACAAACCTGCTTAATTCCAGCAATATGACGGGTGATGTATTCCACAGTGACGGGGTCCTCCACTGTCAGACGATGGCTCTGGCATTCTATCCGAGCTTTATCAATAAGAACACGACCATCTGCCGTGAGTCCTAGATGTGTGGTATAAGTCCCTACCCAAAAATCAGGGCGTTGTATTTGCGCACCAGCAAAAGCCATGCAGATATGATCGTCGAGCATGACGACTTTTCGGACAGTACGAGGATCTTGGAGCTGGAGAGTAGACTTCTTCTCAACACCTAAAACAACGACGTCTTTCCCTCTCAAACCAACCTAGACTCACAGTACGTGAGTATAAAGGTTCAGATGAAATCACAACGATCGTGACGTACTGCACAAGTACCCTTTCGCACTGCTTCTTGCGCGTATTCGACTTGGAAAAGATGACCATCGGGGGAGAATACAGTGAGTGCTGTAAGTGTTCTGCTCCTCAGCATATGGTTTAACGATCCACTGAGCAGGCTACGCACCGCGGTCGTAAGAACGGGACATAATGGATGTCGATGAAGATAGTAGCGACGACGCGTGTCCTTAGAACGGGACGCGTGCAGCATAGCCACCTACAGTAATACTAGATCTCTTTCTGATTTTGTTTCCTTGTGTATAGAGTTTTGATCTGATGTCACAGGCTGGTCAAGTCTATGATCTCGACTCTGCGTACGCCCATTTCTCGTCCTGAATCTTCTTTGTCCTCTCTAATCACCTCAAAATATATTCCAGAGAGTCAGACAAGTGCCAGATATGTTGTGCCACCCTTATTTGCATGACTCTTACTCAGAAGCAGAGACATTACGATTCACACTTTGAAGACAGCAAGGCAACGATTCAGCCACCGACGACATCATCTGCAACTAATAGTAAAGTCAAGCTATCTCCTAGAGGAAAAGTCGTGTCAAAGCTTTTCAGACCGTGCACGGAAAAGGGGTCACAAACAGATACATTCTGGCACGTTTCTCTCACGACACCACCCCCCAGTAACTTTACACCAGGTATATAGCATTGTTCCCTAGTCAGAATATGCTTGTCATACATATTGGTTCTAGGCTTGATATCACTTCTCAGCAAAGCACTTTATACGTCGCATTTGAAGGGGAAGACGCGCAAAGCATACTTATGTCACAAGAATACAGTGCATGTCTCTGCTAGGCTCGGATTCGATAAGGGATGGGGATGTGGGTAAGCTGAAGAATTCTTCCTATCCTTATACTTCTTTCTCATAATTATCAGCTATCGAAATTACCAGATGGCATGCACAGCCTTAATGGATCAACAGTATCAGTCTATGTATTTCCCTCTGTTGGATGGGGTATTGCCTCCTACCGTTCGGAATTTGCAACAGTTGATTGAAAGAGCTTGGCAGCATGGTATCTACGTTGCTATTTCCGTGCGAATCCTGGTTCAGTGAGTTCATAGGTTTCGACAAAGAGGGCGCAGAGCAACTCAAGAAAGTTGTAAGCTCCAGAAAGTGGATAGGGACCTCAGGTATACCTCTTACTCATGGCAACTTAGCTGATTTTATTCCTCTTCTAACGATAATTGCCTAGATCTATGGGTCGTTTTCTCTTTCCTTGGAATACCGTAAGAAGATTGTTTCACCAGCAGCCACACATAATTCACCATACCATAGGTCTGAAATTGTGCAATTTAACTGTCGAAAGAGCCCCAAGGGAATTCAAGCATTGACTGATTGGGTTGCCCGATATTTCTGTCCACCAGCGCATAAGAAACCGACTTCATCGGACGTCAACAGCGCACTCACGGCAGCGTCACCAGTGATGTGCACCGATCTTATGCCCATTATATTGCAGCACCGTGGTCATTCTCGTACTATTGTAGGCTACGAAATCACTAAGACCGGCGAGGCCAATCTCCTTCTTTTCGATCCTGCACAGTAAGTCTCCTATCTTGCTTCTTCTGGTGTGCTTCATTTGTTTGGGTGTCCTTCTCAGTTCCCTCAACAAGTTTAAGTCAATACAGCAAGAAAGTACTGCCAGATCGGACTCGATGACTCCTGGGTCGTCTCTCCAAGTGACCGGCAATAAACGCAAAGCCAGTCAGACTGATGATATCATAGAGATATCAGACGATGAAGAGAAACGTCCCCGTAAATCAATTAAGGAGCCATCACGGCACATAGCAAAGGACAGTACAAAGTACGACGACCTATTGAAATATTGTAGGGTAGACACCAAGGCTCTAGGGTGAGTCCAGTCTATCCCTAAACTCTCTGTCCAACTGACAGAATACCATACAGACGGCGGGAGGTTTATCAACTTCTATACTTCCCAATGACAGCACCTCTTACTGAGGAAGAGAAAGATGCAAGGAAAGTAGTCACTGGGGAAGAGGCTTTATAACATGATTGGCTCACCTATGGATACGTTTGGAACACTGTTTTTGACTCCAATAGCTTTTATTCTCGACATGCTAGGCACATTATCATTCATATTATAGTATTAGACACATCGCCTACGAATGTAGATATTGACGAGCGTCCTCCCAGAGAGTAAAACGCTCTCTTTCCTTCCCAATCGCTTGTCCTCTCCGGATTTCCTCTTCGTCAAACTTCTTCCAGTCATCATACTGAGTGACCAAACCAGCTTCAATACCGGCTTGCACCTCCTTCGGCACTTTCTCTAACTCAGCATTGGGATTCATGATATTCTCCTCAACGGCTTCTTCAGTGGGATCATTCGTCTTCATGATATCTGAGATGATAGTTTCAGCAACGGCATAGGCATTGATCATCGTCGCAGCGATGACACCTTTAGCCCCAGTTGCCGCCCATCCCGCGGCATAGGCATTCTTCACAATTTTTCCATCCGAGCTAACAACTTTCCCAGAGTTTGTTCGAAGGTGTTGCAGTGCTGGGTCGTAATAAGGAGCGGCAGGTTCTCCATGAAAACCAAGTGAGGGCACCACAATTGACGTCTGTAATGTCGAGATCTCTCCTGTTTCTATTGCTTTGCTGGTAACAGGATCAACGGTGGTATGTGCCAGACTCAGTGTGGCAAGACTGTTATCGGAAGATGACGGAATGAGGCCAGTCGGAGACCGATAAAAATGGAGTGACCAAGATTTCGCTACTGAACCGGGTTTATTTTTTGAGCCCTTCTTGAGGAGGTCAAGTATTTTGGATTGTGATCGTGACAGTTTTATATCTGGAGAGACGGCTAGCATGGCTGGATCGATAGGCTCTAAGAATGCATCAGTCAGGTTGATCAATTCCCGAATCTCCTTGGTCGTGAAAGCAGCTTGTAAAGGTCCACGGCGTGCAACTATAGAGACATGCTCAACCGAGGAAGTAGCAAGCACATCCAACACTGAATTGGGAACGTCATAAGTAGCCAAAGTGGAAGGAGGGGTAAGTAGCATCCTCGCTACATCTACTGCGACATTCCCATTTCCTATCAATGTTACATGCCGCAGGCGGTGCAATGGAGGTGGGTCAGGTTTCGAAGGGTGCTGTGTGTACCAGTGTACCAAGGAGAGAGCGGGTATGCAATGCGCAGACGGCGGCAGTGCTGAATGGAGGGTGGGGAGTGCACATCCCGTCGCAAAAAGTATGTGGGTATAATGTGCGGCAATAGTCGATAGCGAAAGTTGTAGCGTATGTTCAAAGGGTGGGGACACAGGCGTCCCGACGTTCACATTTCCAAAGAACCGAAATCGAGGGTCCTGGGCGGTTTCGTCAAATTTGTGAGTGCAATTCTGTTGGGAACACAAATCACTTGTTAAAAGCGGATGGAATTGTCAAGGACAGAAAAAGTTGTACCTTAACTTCTGGATGGTCTGGTGCAACACCATATCTAATTAGGCCATGAGGGGCCCAGAGACGGTCATACATATGGACTCTTAGCGGAGGAATTCCGTGCACGGTTTCAGGGAGTTTAGAAAGAATCCTGGAGACCGTGTAGAATGCAGAAGGTCCACCACCAATGACAGCAAGCTTCATGGCACTAGCCATGGTTTCAATAGTGAAATTCGAGGTTTAAGGAAGGGCTGACTAGGACTCCCTGAGATCATGAAAGCTGACTAGTTCCCAGAAATCCTCATGTGACCGCAGATACAATACAGATTTTCAGTTGCTATTTCCCTGTTTTACTGCAACTCTTTGCCGAATCAGGGTCTTTCAAAATAGCTGTTAGGTGGCTAGCTATTGTATCGATTAGTATTAGTTTGCTACATTTCTCTGCTAAATTGAAACGACGACCCCTTGCGTTCAATAAAGCCTGGCGATGGCTTAGAGATGGCTTCTGCGCAAGTCCAGTTGACAATACACATAGCTGCATCAAGTTGCAATGGAATCTGCAGATGGAGTTATGGGTGCTGTACTCTGATTCGTCGGTGGTAAGCCAACTAATGGTTCAATCAAAAGCCCAGCGACAGCGCTCCTCAAAGCTCGTTCCCATGCTTGTTGGACCATATATCCTCCTCCTCTCATAATGCCTTCCTTATCTCTTCTCACTGCTTCACTGAACGGATCATCGTAGGAAGCCTTCAACTCAAACATATCTTCGTAAGCGTACCAATCATCTTGCAATGGCACATGGGGAACATCAGGAATCGTGCTTTGAGCCGCTCTCGACCTAAGCAGCTTAGAATTACTCTGGATCAACGCAGTTTGTCGAGCAGACGTATGGTGCTTCTTCCGGGCTTTGGCAACGACCTTGGCAGCATCTTTGTTGGAGGTTTCCAACTTATCGATAATCTCGCGTTGATTCTTCTCCCTCTCTAGCCGTTCATCCTCATCCTCCCTTTTAAGTTCCGCTGCTCGGAGTTCCCTCTCTTTGCGATCGTTTTCTTCCTGCTCCTTGAGTGCCTGTGCGTATTCCCGATCCCTTTGTAAATTGAGTTCAATGATAGCGGCATTTTTTGCGCGATATGCAGCTATCCGTGCCTCGCATTGAGGAATATCGATACCATTTATCAGATTGAAGGCTGCAAAGCATTAGTCAAAACGTACGCTGAGCGATCACGACAGGTGTCGCCTACCAATATCTTCCACTTCCTCAAGGTAATCATTGAAAGAACGTAAGTCTAGAAAATCTTCCCTCCGTTTGTTGAACCTAGGAAAAGGAACCAATGAGAAAAACCAAAGTCAAAATGGATTGATGTCCGCACTCTCTGGCCAGTCGTTTCCGTATAGATACTTCTTTTTCGACTGCAAGATCTTCAAAGGTTTGGGGCATGAAGCCCAGCTTTCTGAGGATGGTACCGCAAATAGGGCATTCTTTTGGTCCAAGAGTATATAATCGATCAATACACGATTCACACCTTGGAACACAGATATTATTGGAAGAAAAAAGACAGTAAGAAAATGGGCTCACATCTTGTGGTAACAGGGAGAACTGACCAGCAAGCGCAATTTGGGATTCAAATATCTGTCACTTTTACATACGGGACACTGGTCGTCCATAGACTATATACAGATAATCATGAGTTCTTCAACGAATCGATATAAAGAAATAAACCAGAGACAAAGTACTCCGCAGTTTTGCCTGACGGGTCTTTAACACCTCCACCGAAGATGGTCGCCGACGTGCTCTGAACCTGGGGTGTAGAAGAGCGGGTCTGTGCATTACTGGAGTTAGCGCCTTTGCGAACAGTTCTTCCTTGTAACCAGCCAGAGATGTTCGGGGAAGGTTTAGTGGCAGCCATGGTGATACAATGCAGGAATTGATGATTGAATATTATGCATGATAATTGATGGACGATGATTGATGATCGGATCAGAATATGTAAGCGGTTATAAGCATTGGTCAATAACTATGACACACCGCGCCAATCCTCTGTAAGCTGCTTCAAAGCGAATTGGTTGATATGAAAAGGATCTGGTCACGAATGCCTTGCGGATGCTTGCCAAACACTTCTTTTTATCTCTCATAGCAGCCGGCTTATTTGCTTTATATCTCCCTCAATCTTCCACCATACTTCGTACTATCATCCATAAGATACGACCCACCGCAGGTCTCCATATCATGTCACAATCTCCAGTCGACAGACCGCAAAAACAGGCTCAGTGGATCGCAGCTCTGAACGATTTGCCATCTACACCAGATCGGATTCCATCTTTCTTCTTTGGTCATGGTTCCCCAGTTCTCGCTTTTCCCAAGGGGACTCCCTTAGGCCCCCCTATGAACTATTCCGGACCAGAAGGGCCACTCGCTAAATTCCTGGCTGACTTTGGCCCAGCGTTGCTCAAGAAATACAATCCTAAGGGTAT
The DNA here is from genome assembly GCA_900068985.1 of Pterula multifida. NCBI lineage: Eukaryota > Fungi > Basidiomycota > Agaricomycetes > Agaricales > Pterulaceae > Pterula > Pterula multifida. Next base: position 16,113 of record CEMT01387105.1, read on the forward strand.
TCTTGTTTTCAGTGCTCACTGGGAAACACACGATGAACGATTGGGTATGATCTGATCATTCCTCAAGTTTATACGGACTGACAGACTTTACGATCTCTGCAGTCACGGATTACGGTGACGAGAATCCGTTGTTGATGGATTATTATGGCTTTGAGGTATGAAGCAAGCTGTTTTTAATTTCAAAGGGGGATTAACGGATGATACATTGTAGCGCGAGTTATACGAGCTCAAGTTCAAGTCAAGGGGCAGCAAACCACTAGCTGAACGTATCGTTCAGCTGTACAAAGAGGTTTGACCAAATCCATCGTGGGTTCTTGCGGAACTGTACTTAATCTATTGTAATACAGGAAGGTCAATCTGCTCGCCTTTCACCCAAAATGGAAAGTAGAGGCGAGGATGGCCGTGGTTTTAGTGGTCCTGGCCTCGGTTTGTGTCTTTGTTTCAAGTCATAGAATCAATCAAGCTGACTATGTTTCATTTAGATCATGGTGTTTTCGTACCGTTTCGCATCATGTTTGGAGAGGAATATATGGATATACCTATCGTACAAGTTTCAATTGACTCAAGTCTCGACCCCGAGAAGAACTGGGCCTTAGGCAAGGCTGTCACGAAGCTCAGGTTTGTCTCGATAAATTTCTATGAACAGTAGCAATATTAATTTTGCCTATAGGGAGGAAGGCATTCTTATCCTCTCTGGAGGACTGACGATGCATAACTTGAGAGACTGGAAGTCGTTCCATCCAGACTCAGCAACCTCCAGCAACCACGCATTCGATAAAGCTGTTTATGCGGCGCTGGCAATCTCTGATGTACATTTTACATGGTTCTTAGCGTTGTTGTTCGACTGACTACCCATCCCTACAGCCTGAGGAACGCAAACAAGCACTGTATAGCATCCCCAAGCATGAGGGATTCCGAGCTGCACACCCAAGAGCTGGCGAGTAACATTTACCCTTTGCTTTGAACTTGTTTGTTTTACCTCATTACACCCACAGAGCACTTTGTTCCAGTCTACCCAGCTGCAGGAGCTGGAGAAGAAGGGAAGTCTAAGATTATTTGTGGGCTATATGGTGCACCAACTGTTGCTTTCGGGCTATGAGTTTACAATATTGGATGTTGTTCACTGTGTCTATTATTTGATATCTGACCAATAAATTATTCCATCTGTTTATAAATAATAATTAGATGTGCAAACTTATCCAGCCCCTTAAATAATATACTATCTCTCCCTTTTAGCAGCCAATGCATTGCCCTACATGACTCAATTCAACTGACACTTTCATGCAGAAAGATATCACTTTATTCTAGAGGTGTAGTGTGTATAATATCATGTAGCTTTAATAAAGGTCAATCATACTTACAATCTATCATACAAATGTAAAAGTAGAGAGCTGTAGCATAAACTGCAACTGCAACAACAGAACTACCTGCACAGATCTTTTGTTGGCTGACGTTATTACAGAAGGGGTATGTACGTACTGTTCACATCCTTACAATTCAATCATCTCAATAATCGTTTCTCGCTAGAATTATGAGCCCGAATATGAGCCCCTCGTTTGGCTTCCCCCTAGACTTCGTGCTCAACCTGGCCGCGAGCACGCTGTCCCAAAGTTTTTTCGGACTCGTGATTACCCCTGCACAGTTCATGGAATATGAACGGAGGAAAGGTATTGAGATCGACAACGACGGCTGTTGGAGTTAGCACAGAGGGTTGCGAGAGATCGTGTACACCTTGGAGAGGAGAGAAGGTCGTCTCCTTGTCCTGTGTCCATCCTGTGTTCAAGAAGATGATTGGATGATCGCGTTGTTCAGCAACCGCACCTTCGACGACTACTACCGTGGATACGAGGAGGAGAAAAGACTTCTCAGTGAGATAGCTTGGAAGCTCAGACTGCCTGAGGGAACTCGACCTGTATGGTGTCGTGGACGATATCCAAGAAGAAAACTCTGACCGTCAGCGTGATCAATGTGAGTTATTTCGTGGCTCATAAGCAAACACGCTAACTTTTTGTATCAGGGCTTATGCGCACAGGCCGTAGCCTAGCCTGAGTAAAAAAAGTGGACCGTGGCTCTACCCAAGTGGACCGAAACTCTACCCATAGTGGACCGCAGCTCTATCCCCACTCCGCGTGATTACGATCCTGTTCCAGCAATGGCGTTGCTCAATCCCTAATTCATCTATTGCCATTACTTTTCTTATTGGAACATTGTAAACACTTGAACATATTTATTGCACAGAAATTGAAGTGATGCAGTGGATGTGCTTGTTGTATAATTCACTGATCTCATATAATACAGTGATCAATCACTGTAATATGATTTCAGTCAATTCCTTCAGAGCTCGAAAGTGCCATGAAATGCTCAATTATTCACACTGGGCTGGAATTCCTACATGGACTAAGTAGAATGCAAGAAGGGTATATTTCTCATGAGTAAGGTACATGTCAACATTCCCAGACGAAAAATGTTCAGAAACAATCATTCTGGGTTTGAGCGACTGATTACTGGCATAAACGATGTCCGTTCTTCCACGTCTGGTCACTGTCAAGAGCTCAGTACGAGGAATCTCAATCTCTCCGTTACTGTAGTAAGCCGTTGGCGTCACTTTGACGTGAGCACGAGTGTTTCCATGTTGGGTATCTATTTTGGTCCGGTTGACGAGGGACACTTGACCAACCAGCCAATCACTGAAGAGTCGCAACTACATCTGTCCCGCATGGTGTGGAAGAAATTGACTCTTCTGAGAGGTATCGTAATGATTGGCGAACAGTGTGTCCAAGTTGAGGTGGGATTCGTCATCAAATAGCCCATGTGTGGGAGCGTGAGTTACCAGATGGAATTTCTTCACGTTAAGGGGTATGTATAGCTTTATATCAAAACGTGAGCAGGAGGTGGATTCTCTGGCAGCTTCAGGAGTAGCAAGCAGGGCACAAGAGTAAGGTGTATGTCGACCAAGGCGAACCTCTTTGTCAGTTTTGAGGATCATCTCATAGCGAATTCTGTCAAGTTCAGGAGATCCCTTGAAGGTAGTCATGGTGTTAGAAGCACGGTCCCCTTGTTTAGCACCGACGACTGTCTCGACAACCCAACTCGGATCCATTGTACATGTGAGTTGCGTCAACACAGCACCGGCAAAAATCATCTAAACGATTCGAGGCAGGCTGTCAAAATAAATCTAATGAACAGAGTTTATGGAGGCTTACATAGTGTGACAGCTCAAGCGCTGAGGCGTGACGGCGTTCCAGAGAACAACAAGGCCAACGACGACCCCGAATGCTTTCCAAAACAAGCCACAGTTTGAATGGAAACGTACTACTATTGAACGTGATAAGACAATTGAATTCGTTCACGCACAACAATCATTCTTTTGACGTCTGTGAATCGATCTTGTTGGGAGTGTGGTATCCAGCAGACTCTTCTTCATTCCCATCCCGGTAGATCGGGCCATTTGACAAGGCATTTTCCTCCTGTTAGACCTGTCTGTCTGAAAAGAACACAGGTCATGAATATAGGAGCTGGCGTATTGTATTATACAAAATAAATTGCTCACAGTCGTCCCAACGTTCCTTGAGCTTCAGGAGAGTCATAGTAGCACCAATCATGGTGATTCAGGACGGTTGACCATTTTTCCGTTGCCAGGGCATAAGAGGATAGAGTAGCGAAGCAACGATGGTGTTACTGTATACAGAGGAAGGAGAACTGTCGGTTACAGAACATCTGCGTCATCAGCTGCGGTTGTGTGAATCTGGAGCCGGTGCTCCGTGCGCAGTGATGAAGATCAATGACAGAATCCGTGAACAAAAGATCGGTGACTACCTATAAAAGAATCAGTAAAAAAAATGTGATGTACACTCTACTTATTCAATCAGTGATCAGAATTCGACGTCTACGACCCTGAGGTTCTCACTGTTGCTTGGTCTATAACCCTGCCAACGAGGGATGAACTCATCCCACGACAGCCAAAATCTGCCGTCTGATCTGCTTGACAAGATTCGCCGTAACTAAACATTTTAATTGGTTTTTCATCTGTTTTGACCGTGCTGCGCGCGTTCAGAGCTCGTCTTATTGCACACCGCACGTCTTGCTATAGCCTTTTTGTCACATCACCACTCATCATCTAATCAAATCTATTTTCTCAGCTTCTTCCTTCCCCCCACCTCAAACTCCCCTTTCATTATTGTGGCAACCCATTTTTATTGTTAGAAGCCCTTCCTTCTCCCCTCTCTTCCTTCCCGGTTCCCACTTCATCTTATTATCCACTTACACCTCAATGCACAGCTCCCTATCCATGTCCCGTTCACCATCTCTTCCTACCAGCGCTCCTCTGGAAATCGCTTGCCCGCCCTCGCATTCACTCTCTAACCACTCCCGTATCAATGCTGAGCCAATGACTCCTCCAATCTCTCCAGGCAGAAGCGATGTCGTTGTCGATGATCACATGGAGATAGATGAGCGTGCCCAGGGTGCCGTACTTGACCAAGTCCAGGCGGTGTCTGCAAATCCACCAACGAGTGTTTCATCACTCAACCCGAGTCTGAACCACAGACCCCAGCTTCTCAGCTCACTTCTGAATCCACTACCTCCTTCCCACCAGCCAGGACCACAGCCTCCCTTGAGATTGCTAGAGGATGAACAAGTTCATATTGAACGGCGTGGCAGGCTTAGGTTGACTGATTTTCAGGTCAAGGGCTCGTTAGGTGCGATTGCCGATTACTCTATGACTTCAAGTCAGTAAACTAATTTGTATCTCACACTTCATAGGCACGGGCACCTTTGGCCGAGTATTGCTGGTTCGCCATCGGGCAAACAATTCAGGCTCACAAAATTATTTTGCTATGAAGGTGCTGAAAAAGACTGAGATCGTCAGACAACGCCAGGTCGAGCATGTGAACGCCGAGCGTTACATACTCTCTCGAGTTCGCCATCCCTTCATTGTAGACCTATACGCCACTTTCCAGGATGGCATAAATATCTACATGCTGCTGTCTTACGTTCCTGGAGGAGAGCTTTTCACACACCTCAGACGAGCCCGGCAGTTTACGCCCGATGTGACTCGGTTCTATCTGGCGACCATCGTCCTAGCCCTCAAGTACCTTCACTCGTTCAATATCATCTACCGTGACCTTAAACCAGAAAACCTCCTTCTGGATTCCCGCGGTTACTTGCGGCTTACTGATTTTGGATTCGCCAAAATTGTGGACGATCGTACTTGGACTGTATGTGGCACGCCTGAGTACCTGGCACCAGAGATTATTCAGTCTGACGGCCATGGAAAAGCAGCTGACTGGTGGGCTTGTGGTATTCTTTGCTATGAGATGCTTGTCGGGTACCCCCCTTTCTTTGATGAGACCGCTTATGGAATATATGAGAAGATCCTGGCTGGTCACGTCCTATACCCCAAAACAATCGATCGCCTCTCCAAGGAGCTTATTAGAGGCTTCTTAGAACCAGATCGTTCCATGCGTCTAGGAAATCTCATTGGAGGACCTCAAGATATCTTGGACCATCCTTGGTTCCGTGGAGTAGATTGGAATGCACTCGAGCGAAAGGAAATTCGCGTATGTCTTAACCCTGATTTATTTTGTTGCATCGTCGTGAACTTAGATATGATTCTTTTCTAGGCCCCTATCATTCCCCATACTACCTCAATGGATGATACTCGCCATTTCCTACACATTCCGCCTCCTCTTGCAGAAGACATCCCTGGCTTGCTTCGTGAAGAAGGCCCTATGTCTATTCAACAACGCACGGATCCACTCTGTTGCCAATTCCTCGACTTCTAAACTAATCCATCCATTTTCATATTGATGGAATGCTTCTCTCCCATCTCCCTGTTCCCAATACCCATTCTCGTACCTCACTATTCCCCCCTTTTTGCTTAATCAGCCCACGTATCGTCAATCCCTTACATTTATTTCTGTAGCGATTTCGTTCTGTTGCTTTTGGTTGGAATCACCTTCCATCTATTTATTTAGGCTTCTCGCCCTACTGTATGAATTGCCTCTTGCTTATGCTAACATTCCTTGAGTATCTGTTCAACACTTTCCTTGAAACAATTCCTCCTTTGCCTCTGTGTCTTTCTTTGAGCTGCCCAATTGTGTTGCACTCACTATCACTATATCCATCCATTCATTCGTGTATACTCTGTTTCCTCATAGCTTGCTCCTACGCAGTCTTCCTAATACACAGTTGTACTAGACATCGTAGCCTTTATGTATTTTATTTACGTAGTTGCAATGTGATTGCTTCATTGCCCACTGTTAGGAGGACAGATAAGTTAGCAGTACCATGAAGGTGGCGGACATAGATTAGGATAAAGTTGAATGGATTGCAAATTTGGACACATGCGTGGACAAAAGCCGGAACGTTGATCAACAGGAAGGATCACGTGAGACGCGTTTGAGGATAAACAAAAATAACGCCAAATAGCGCGTGACGCCAGAAGAGGGGTAACACTATAAGAATGTCTGTTTCATCAATTCAATCCCCGCTACTTTGACTCTCCCAACAACTTCCAACTCCTTTATCTTCCCCCTTATCTCTCAGAACTTTTAGTTCGATGGCTGAAGAAATTACTGCTGCTCCTACTGAGGAACAACAACATATTGTTGATAATCCTATTGAAGAAACTCCCGCGGGTACTTCTAAGGCTACTAAACCCAAGTCTGCTTCTAAGAAATCTGAGAACTCTGACAAAGCTGCTCCTATCAAAAAGCCAGCTTCGAGGAAAAAAACATCTACCACGGCTACCGCCACGAAGAAGACTGAAACTGCTGCTAAGTCTTCTTCTGCTCCGTCTCGTCCACCTTGGAAAGATATCATCAAGGTCTGCTCATTGCTTTCTATCTTACCAATCTGCGATG
>CEMT01387105.1:23009-49449 GCA_900068985.1 Pterula multifida
CGCACAGGTGTGAGTCGACAGGCCATCAAGAAGGTTCGTTTTGTGTCATCATTCTATCGTAGATACTTAGTCCGATGTTACCGTGTATGTAGTGGGCTGAGGACAGGTATAAAGTCGAACTCAATGGAGCTAATCTTCACCAGCTCAATAACGCTATTGTTTCTGGTATGTTCGGGTTTGGGCATGGGTGTCGCATCGTGGCTGACGCATGTTTTGCTTCACTCAATTCTTTCCCACAGGCGAGAAGACTGGCTTATTTACGTTGCCAAAGGGCCCTTCGGGTAAAGTTAAGTTGGCTCCGAAGAAGAGCAAGTCCGAATCAACGAAAGAGGTAAATGTTCTGGTTCATTTTCATTACCTCTTATCACCATAGCTGATTATTATGTGGTAGAACACGAAACCAGCAGGTTCTGTAAAGAAGACTGCCGCTACCAAAATGCCTGCCAAGAAGCCTCTTCCAAAGGCAAAGACCACAACCACGAAGAAGACTACCACCACGAAGAAGGCGGCAGCTCCTACTACAAAGAAAGCATCGACAACAACTAGTCCTACTAAGAAGGCACCATCTGCTACAACTAAGAAGGCTGCCCCAAGGAAGACTACTACTACTGCTGTTAAGAAGGCTGCACCTAAGAGGACAACAGCGAGGATGACAGAGAAGAAAAGGGTATTATACTCTTCCAAGCGTTTCCGTACTTACCGCTTTCCTTTGCTGACGAGTACCCTTTGTCAGGTCACTGCGAAAGAGGCTGCTTCTAAACCTAGGTCAAGGGCTAAAGGATCTACTGCAAAGAAGGTACAGACATTCAAGTCATCAAGATGGATTATAACTAACGACAATTCATAGGTTGTGACATGAACTGATTTTGGGCATAGTCCGTTTACAACATCGTTCTCTTGTTATTCTTATTGTGATTGTTTGAAGTGCTTACCCTTACATTATAGTTTCCTTATTTGCTTGCGTTTTTATTTCTCAGGCCTGTATGTGTATCAGTGATTTGTACTTATGAGTAGGATGTATATGCTTCTGGCTTATTGTATACCTGACGTTCAGTGTGATGTGCGCTTGAAGTATTGAATCAGACTGTTGATGGTAACAATGATAACTCGACATCGGCAAACGGTTTTACACAGACTGTGTCACATGCAGCTTAGCTCTTTCACAGTTGATACTTGAGTCCAAGTTCAAGGAGAACTACCTGCTGCTATTGTATTCAGATCGTTGCAGCTTGATACTGGTGTTCTAGATCGAGTTGGATGGACAAGGATGATTAAATAAATAAATATTCAAGAGCCTGGTATATTCAGAATACTCCGCTTTTGACATGATGCATGATCATCAACCGATGTTATATTGAGGGACTTTGGTGACCCTCAAGAACAGTAAAAGCAACCTTGCTGCAGCAGATTGACCGTAAAATACATATATACCAAGCAACGTTGGGGGTATACGTGCCAGTTGATATCGCTTGAGAAAGGAGACATACAGTAAAAGCAAGTACGAACTGACTTTTGTGGTTGAGTAATATTGAATATTGGTTGTGATTCAGGAGAATGACGCCGAGGGCAACGTCATTATTACAGATCTTCAACCAGTTTTGAATTTTGATGTGGGGCGTATTTGAAATTGAAGCAAAGCCATTCTATTCGTCCCTGACAAGTGCTAAAATGAACACGTGTTTTACATACGTCGGTACTCAGCCAACTCCAGTTTACACAAATTCCCTCCCCTTCTCCCCTAATAAACAGTCAATTCGAGCGCTAGTACTCAGAGTCAAAGTGGGATTTGTCAAGTGTTCGATATTAACGGACATCATCATAGGATATATACTTATAACAATAGAAACAAAATAAGCAGTAAGTGCTGCCGAAAAGGGGGGACTGCGCATAAAATATCCACGGGTGAGAGAGTATCCAGGGAGAATTTGCCAAAAGGAGTATGATGTTGCTTGATGGAGCTGGACGAGAATGATCAAAATAGCCGATGGATGTGCAAAGCAGTGCAAACAAGTGAAATAGCGGTCTGTTAGTGAACGACGACTTGACTGCGCTGGTTTGGACGGTGGTGGGAGTTGGTTGGAGTTAGGATGGTCGGGAGTCGTTAGGGTAAACAGGGTCGCGGGAAAATAAGCTAGACAAACAAGAGCAAACATTAAAAAAAATCAAATGACTGTGGTTGAGTGACAGGGGTCACATCATCCATTTGATCGCCCTATGTCGGATACAAGTTTCTTCCCTTTCTTTTACTTTCCATCCTTACCCAACAACCACCATCATCTCCTCCTTGTTCCCCCTTGGTCACTTCCTTTAATACACCAATCTAATATCCCTCTTCTCTCGCTGGTCGACTTATCCATCTCTAATCCCATCCTATTCATGACCAGCGTCCTTCCATGCAGACGCTCCACCATTCCGACTCCCCGAACATTCATCATCAGTACGGTACAAGAATTCGCCAAAATTCAATCCTGAAGCCTTCCAACCGTCTTCCTTCCTCTCCGGACAATGTCCTTCTCACCCGCAAACCAAAGTCATCAAACACCCACGAAACCATACAGCTTCATAATTATCCCAAGTTCCCGCCGGACGATGTCGTACTTCATCCGGAGGATAGCAATAGTAAAGTATTTCTTGCAATAGGCCGGGCCTTCATGTCTGTCGTAAGTTTCTCTATCTTTCCTTGTTCCGATGCTCCTTCCGGGCTCCAATCCTTACTCAACTGTCTTTTACCAATCGCTTAGGATAATCGTGCTATGACCATAAAGGATCTCGCTGAGATGACTGCTTATTTTGGACTCGTCTGTCAGAAGTAAGTAATATATCCGCAGTATATTGTCTCCATCCTTCCGATCATTCCATTCATCAGTTTCATCTATTCTAGTTCCTCTGCTGCAGGTCAAGCTATCACTACCTACATTCGAAACCACCTCCAGAGATGTGAGGAACAACACGATCAGCCGCTACTCCTCCGCCATGACCTATCAGGAACTATCGCCGATGATGATCTTGCACCTGGACTCCATTCTCGAACAGGCGGCGCTCATCTTCCTAAATCCGAGAATCGCCTTACTAACTTCAGACGGGGCACTTCAGTTTGGTATCTAAGTAGGGCTACTGGAGTTCCTTGTCCGTTTGCCCGCGCCAATATTCGCCTCTGTGATTACATCGACAAATCTGTTGCTACAACTAGTCAGTTATACGTCAAGCACCAGCGCCAGCCAGAGGTCTGTGGGCAGAAACGGAAACGTCCTGTTCGGACTTGTAACAAAGCTCTCGAAGACCACGAAAGCACATCGGATGCCTCTGTCATCGATGAACCACCCCCACCAAAAGTCAAGCTTACTCTTCGGCTTAAGCCTCTGAAGGCCACTTCATCCCTATCTATCACATCACGAGAGGTCATTAATTTAGACTCAGATGATGAAAGTTCTTGCTCGGATGATCACACTGATGAAATGTCAGATATCCAAGATGAAGCCCAGTCGTGTCTCCCGAAGTACCCGAAACGGGCAATGTCCATTCCATCCAGCGTGCCAGCGTTCTATGGCGCTAGCCCATTCCTATCGTCTACCGATCGTCCATTTTCCCACCGTTCTTCTTCAGTTGCTACCAATATTCCTTCACCTCCTCAATCTGAGGATGAATACATGGATTCTGGCGAGTCAGACATGGACTGTGATGGTGACCTGGAGAGTGATGGTGATGGTGACAGCTCTGGCCCGCGGTCCCCTTCCGCGCCGGTGATGCTACCCAGTCCACGTGTTGCGATTAAGGAAACCGTTGAAGACATATTGGAGACTTGGAACGACGATGTATCAACAGCGAGTTTCGTGTTTCATGTTGCCGAAGAAGGATTAGCTCCTATCAAGGTGGAAGATAAGGATATGCTTGGTTGGCAATCTCCTCTCTATGATCATGAGTGGTATTCGCCTGAGGCCGACGCTGATTCATCTCTATCCGTTCACATCAAGCAAGAGGAGATCGAAGCAGAGGCGTATCTTTCGCCCACTCATCCTTACAGTTCCCCTTCTTCAGAATCTGTGCGCCATATCGATGTCGGGTGTTCTAGTGACCCTTTTTTCAGTGTACAGTCGGGTAGCTCTGAAGGCCACACTCGTTTCATGACACCCGCGACGTTTCCTCCTTCGTTATCGTCTCCTTTAGCGGACGTTTCATTGCAGTCACCCCTCACTCCAACCGCGTCATCATTGGTATTCATGCTTGGTACTATGACCGTTCAATCACCTACAACTCCTTCACCACTCTCCCCGCTAACTCCACTTCCTGAGTTCTCGACGCCAGACAGTGATTTGGATGTGTTATACACATGTGAACCATGTTCACCTGCCATTAGTGTCACACATGTGGAAGGTAAAGTATAACTGACTATCGGCCTTGAAATCCTCAAAACTGATGCTTATTATTATCTTTTGCCAGGTATCCTCGTTTACCAGATGTTCCTAGGCTCTGCTCATCTACTTCGACGAGTTGATACCGATTTTGTCAACTTGACTCCTGTCGTGAACTACCTTGGCTTTGCTCCCACGCTATCCAAGGAAATGGCGGATACATCTGTTATATCTCACGGGTGTCCATCAATTATCGGCAACTGGGTCCCGCTGTCGACGGCTCGTCGTTTCGTTCAAGACCAATCTGTTCCAGTTGGACTCTTGGATACATTCCTTTCTCCCTCACTCTTCAAGAAGTTTCCGGAGCATCTACAGGTTCTCTACAAGAACAGTGAAATGAGCCGTGATCTCGGTCATTTCGATCCCCATTTCAATTCGACAATCGAAGTAGACCAAAGCAAAAACGCAGCTCTGTCAGCGCCTCATCCTACCTTGCCACCTGCTCTCATCCACCCACTTGAGTCGGAGACCATCTCACTTCCTCAAGAGAGTCTTATATCAGAAGAGGAATTGTTCCAGCAGTTTTGCTGCATTCCTGACTGTGAGAAGGACATTCCCATAACCGCTCCGTCATCTGAAGTTGTCGATGTTGCTATCATTGATGTTGGTGACGTATCAAAAGAGGATGATTTATCTTCCTTAGAGGATGAGGTACCTAAGTCACCTTCGCCTAAACCACTGCGTCGCTCCAAACGGGTAGCAGAAGCTGCTGCAACGGCGTCACGAATTTCACCAACTAGGGCGACACGTCGTGCAGGTCGCAAATCCGGTTCTTGAAAACTTCTCTTTTATCAGCCTTCCTCTTGCTCCTTTTTTCTTTGTCTATCATTTTGAGTCCGATCCGATGCTGCTGTTGATGATTGATAATGACTTAGATTTGTATCAGATATGTTTTTTCTGCCTTTTTTTTTTCGGCTGCGGCGTTTCGGCTGCTATATTCCAGCTTCGTTCCCACTTCGGTTTCACCTTTTTCTTGCTACTCTTCCTCATACACTAGGTGCATTTTCTTCTTCCTCTTGGGGGCATGAGATGGGATAAAGTAGCGTACAAACATTCCTTGACTACGATTCAATACCCCCACCATACAGTTATTCCACGATCAAACAAACGCAGTCAGGAAAGGATTATTTTCTAGCAATCGGTATTGCCCTTTTTATGACATTCGTGTTTCTTGTTCCCTTATTATCTCATTCTCTTTCACCTATTTTCTAGTTGTATTCGTATTTTTAGTATTTGTTACGTGAAAAGAAAGAACTCTACTCCTTATAATCATGGAATGTACTACGAGCTTCACTTTAGTATTGAGACAGCATTAGTGTATTGATAAGGCGTCAGTCCTGCGAGCACCGTAGGATTTGAGGGCCCCGACCAGGCGGCAGAGGCCTGAACTCGAGTGTTGAAACGTTGAACATTGAACGATGCTGATGATCGATTCGATGATCGGTCGTGCCTAGGGTTATGTGGGTGTCTGGCTGGATCTATGATAAAGAGTCGAGCCCCGTGCACTGTTAATCAAAGGGTGTGGATAACCTTCGGGTGTCAACCAAGCAATTGTGTATGCCGCGCAGCACACGTTCTCTGGTCAAAGGAGGTGACCAACTGGGTGATATGAAAGAGGAATTGCATCGGCCTTGGGCCCTAAGAGAACGCAAGTGGCCATAACAAGTAATTGTTAAATCCGAGGCACTTCCCAGCAGGTTGTCGTATCTTCGAACACACTGGGCTCAACGACGACTCTAGTTCGAAGGTGAAGTTCTCTTCCTCCCGTTTTGCGTGGAATTTGCAAAAATGTTCTTGTTTCTAGACGCATCGCGAATTATAAGTGTGTGATGTCAAACGCAGCCTCTGTGGTCACTGAAACTCCAGGATGTGCGCTAACTTGTGGCTCGCCTGCGTGATGGCTTGATTGGGTTGTATCCGAAGCGAGTAGTACTAGCATCTCTCGCTGTGCAGACGTCGAGCAGGAGTGTTAGGGTATATTATAATAAGTACGTAGAGAGAATGTTACTGTTGGCTATGAGTGTTATGAGCGTAGACGAGAAGCTAACGATAGTGACCTATTCATAGGAGTGAGAAGTTTCCAGCCCCAGATCTAGAAGTGGGCCAGCGCGTGGCCCGCAGTGCTTCTTTGACTTGGACTACTGATGTTTCTGATACGCCTTTTCCTATCAACATGCTGGAGTAAAGAGTACAGAATGATCGTTGGTGATTCGCGAAGGTATGTTGTCGATCAGAATCAAAACCGCCACTGGGAATACATCGTAGTAGTAAACACGGCTACCTCGAAAGCTATCCGACAACGTACTGTAGAGCAAGAAAATTGTCGACTGAAAGTTGTGTTAAAATAAGAGAAATTTGGCAACCCACTTGTGAAGACTTATTAGTGCATTGTTAGGCTGTACAACCAGAAGTTGGATAACATCGAATAAGCTAAGCAGTGGGGCCAACGTACATCTTCACCCCCGAATGTCAGAGTGTCACATAGTGCGCGTGATTGGTCACTGTCACACTAACTGACCGGAGTAGACTGGGGGATTCGCCCAACGCTAGACGCTTCTTCCGCTCTCATCTTATAACTTTTACTTGCTATTATTTTCTCCTCTCTGGAGTCATTTCTACCGTATTTGCTCTTTCTGGGCTTACTTTCATCCAGCTTCTACTCTTACCCTCAAAAATCCTTCCTTTAATCGATTTCTCCCACCACCTTACGATCTCGCTTGTCCAGGAAGGATAGCCCATCCACATTCGTAATCCCTAATTTTCTCAATTCAAGAGTCGATTTAATGTCTTTATCTGCTACGGACAATAACGGACCCTTCTCTAGGGTTTCTTCTGGCAAAACACCGCCTCCTGCGCCCTCTGCTGCCTTTGCAAAAAGGTATGTATTTGCCTTGTAGTCTTGCATCTTTTCGTACTCATATTTCCTCTACCTTCTCTTAATTCACTTTCGTCCCGTTCAATGTACAGGGCTAGGGAACTACAGGCCGATGATAGGTTAAATACCAACAGATATCGACCTCCTGCTCTGCGTACCCTTGTTCCAGGTGGCTCCCCCCCTAATGAAGTTTCAGCTTCTGTCACTACACCCAGTGATGGCTCCAGCCTGCCTCCCACAAATTACCCGCCTGGTTTTAGGAGGGCAAGGGCCGGAACCTTACCCTCTAATGTCCAACTTGCTGCTCAACGTTATGCCGCTGCTTCCAACACACTCGGCAGTGGCTCTCTCTCCACGGAATCTTTTCCAGATCAACCGGCCCGTCAAAGTTCTAATGCCAGCACTAATGCGGCTCCCAGCTCACTCGCTCCTTCTTTGGCCAGCCTCTCCAGACCAGCCTTACGTCACTCGAGCTCGGTCGCTTCTTCGGTTGCTGCTTCAGCTGTACCCGACAGGAACAGCCGACTTAGATCCGGTTCTCTCACTCTTCCCACTGCTGGTGGGTTGTCCAACGCCTTTGGATCATCTATCTTTTCTTCTTCTTGGCTTTCCTCTACAAATGGGAACAGTGGATTTGGCACTCTAGATGAGTTACGGTCGGTAACATCTACGGAGTCACAAGACGACTATGATGTTCACACATTGGACTATCTTGGTCTCGACGATAGCCATCGTTCTCCACCCGCTGCTACGCTCTCTGAGCTACGTATTCGAGCTCAGGCAGCGATTGCCGGTAATCTCGCCAACCCTTCATCGCGATTAAGGGCGAGCACCGTCTCTAACCCCTACAGTAGTCGGGCTCCCAATCATAACCCGCTCCTATCCCCTACCAATGATGAGGAAGACGAGTACTTTGATACATATACGGACAACGCGTATATCAACCAAACCAGGCTCCCGTACGATGTGTCCAGTCCGAGCGCTGATCATCCCACAAGCTCGTATGTTGCTAAAGGTTTTAAAGCTACGGACCATCTTTCTGTCAATGGCTTAGGAAATCGTCCGCGTGCCATATCTGTAGGGACCTTGGATGACCCCATGCGCTCTCTTCATAGGCGTGCCACCATTCAGGAACCTCGATCATTGTCTTATATCAACGAAATGTCCCAGCCAAGTTCTAGCTCTGTCATAGCAAACAATATAAGCAGTCAACTTACCCCTCAAAGCAGTACTTTGCGGCAGTCACAACAGGAAAAAATTGCGGCTCCTCGTGCCAACAATATCAGTAGTGTAACTGCATCGACTGCTGTACGTTTCCAGAATGGAGATTCCTCGGTCCAACGCCAATCAGCTTACCTTCTTGCCCCTTCTGCTCCTAATCGTTCTTTCTCACCTAAGGCTGAAGCTCAATCATCTTCTCAAGTTCAGACGCCCACACGTTCTTTATGGATTGGAAACTTGGACAGTGCTGTGACCAGTGAGCAGCTCATTCATGTATTCGCACCTTATGGCGCAATTGAGAGTTTGAGGTTACTACCGGAAAAGGTTTGTGCCGCTAAGCGTCAGTGTATGGTCAGATTCTATTTCACTCACTTGACCTGTAGGAATGCGGCTTCGTTAACTTTGTCGACCAGGCCGATGCTATTCGAGCGAAGGATGATGTCCTCAATCGTCTTGGTGGTAATATCGGTATGCCCAATGGTCAAACTGTTAGAATTGGCTTCGGGAAGGCAGACAGTGCTCCAGTCGCTCCAGCTAAAAACACTCCGGCTGCTGGGTCAGGATCTGTGACACCCTCTGCTGGAAAGGCTGCTGCTGGAAGCGCGTCAGCTAGTGGTATGGATGCTCAACTACAATCCACACCTACACGTGCCCTCTGGATTGGTTCTATCCCTTCAACTACTACGCCTGCTGCAATTCTGAGTGTATTCAGTCCATACGGACCAATCGAGTCGGCCAGAGTTCTGACACATAAGAACTGTGGTTTCAGTTAGTATTTTTAGTTTGATTCTCGTGATTAAGCCTAAGCCTGTCCTCTCAGTTAATTTTGAGCGTTTGGACGATGCTGTTCGTGCTAGGAAGGCACTCAATGGCCGTGATGTTTTAGGCAGTGATGTGGGAGCTATTCGTATCGGTTTCGCGAAAGTTCCAGTCAAAGGTGGACAAGATGGTAACGAAGAGACAACCCCTATCGCTCAAACCATCGGTGACTTGAGTGTTGGAGCAACCATTCAGACGTTACGAGGCATCAAGGGAGCTTCTACTATCCCCGTAGACCAACAGGTGGTTGGTGGTGGAATCGAGAACTATCGTTCTCACCTACTCATGGACCTGATTGCCAGTGGCCGCCATACTTCGGCTGGCCCAGCCGCTCTTCCTCCTTCTGTCACCGAGCAACAAATGATTATGAAGGAACTTAGTGGAGGCAGTGCTGATGCAGAACCCGATATCCAAGCTCTTGCAGGTAGGAATTATACTAGTGGTGTCAGGTTCATTGTCACTTACATCGGCTAACTTAGACTTCCGCCCTCCGACTATGTACTACACGACTATTCCCCTCGTTTCAGAAAGAGCTAGCAATCGCCGATGGGATGCTGCTAAGCTTCGGGAGTTGAGGAAGAGGCTTGACTCGGGTTCCATGACTGTCGATGAGATTGATCAGGTTTCAGAGGACTTCTTGGACGCTGAAATCGTCGACCTCGCCTCTGATTGGCTTGGTAACACGGTCAATTACTCAATGAATCCTCACAAAGCTTTACCACTGACATCTGTTCAGGTTGTACAAAAATTATTTGAGCGCTGCAATTCTGGTCCTCGGTTTGGCATGTTAGAACGCCTTGCACCTCACCTTGGGATGATTGGAATACATAAAAACGGTACTTGGGCAGCCCAAAAGATCATAGAGTGTGTCCAGACACCTGAAGAGGTTGCTTTCATCGCCCAAAATCTCAGACCGTATGCGCCACCCCTTCTTCTGGACCAGTTTGGCAATTATGTAATTCAGTCAGTGCCTTTTTTCATGTCCATTCCAACGGTGTACTAAGCTGTCCTCTAGATGTTGCCTTCGTTTTGGATCCCCTGCTAATGATTTCATCTTTGACGCCATGGTTGATCGTATGTGGGAGGTCGCTCAAGGTCGCTTTGGTGCTCGAAGCATGAGGGCCTGTCTAGAAAGCTCGTACATCACCATTAATCAACAGCGTCGCGTCGCTACATCTATCATCCTCAACTCCATTCCGCTCGCGACCAACCCTAACGGTGCATTACTCCTCACATGGCTACTAGACACTTCTGGATTCCCATCACGCTATAACCTTCTGGCTCCTAGATTCACCCCACATCTTTCGCACCTTTGCACCCATAAGCTCGCTTCTCTCACTGTTCTTCGCATTGTCAATCAGAATATTGAGCCTAACGCATCCATGCAGATAGTAGAAGTATTGTTCTCCTCGCCGGGAGACCATGTTCTGAGCGACGTCCTGGGTGACCAAGTCAACGGGGTCTCTGTTGTCCACAAAGTTCTTACCAGTTCCTTCATCGATCCTACGCAGAAGCCTCGTTATGTTGAGGCCACCAAGCGGGTCCTCATTGAACTCAAAGTCATTGCTACTCAAGCATATCGCCGACTCATTGAGGAGGTCGGGCTTCCCATCCCCAACTATCCGGCTTCCTATCCCAGCAATGCGCCTTCTGGTCGGTCTAAGAATGCTCAACAGAATAACCCCGGTGTCCCTGGATTACCATCTGGTTATCCCTCCAATGATCAAGGCCTTGCGGCTATTATGGCTTCTCTACAAATGGGCGGTCAGAATGCTCAAGCAGGTCCTCCCCAAATGCACGTTGACCCTGCGTATACTCAACATAGTTTGCGTCCTCCTGCGGCCTACTCTCCTGCTGGTGATCCTTTCTATCAATTTCCCACGCGTCCCCAAGAAGTTGATATTCAGAGGCCGGGTGCTCGTCGTGGTGGCAATGGACCTACGATGGCCTCTCCGGCGCCTCTCCCTCCGCCAGTGCCTTATGGCGCCCACTCTCCCAACCTCGTTCCGCATGGTATGGGTCAACCCTCGTATCAGCCCATGCATCCCCAGCCGCATATGTATGCGCAGCCTCAGCCATACATGTATCAGACGTACCCGCAAAATCCCCAAACCATGGGCGGAACATTCCATACATGAAGATGACATTATAACGCATATCGATTACCCACGACTATTGACATGACTAGAACCATCCATTCTTTTTCTAAACGGTTAACCCGCGAGTCTGTCCTCATCCGCTCTTTGCCGTGACATCTTGTGCTTATCTTCTAATTCTCCTCCTATCTTTCTTATGTTCCCCTTTATACGCCTCTGCGATTTTCCTGGTGATGTTGCTACATATATACCCGTCGATGTGCCATTGCCGTTGTATCTTCTTCTATCTTCCTTATTCTCTCCCTCTCCTTTGTCAGCTCAAAATCGTATGAACGATGGTCTCTCAAGCATCATCTTAAGTGTCATTATATATTCCTTACGCTGGTTTCACTCTGTTAGCCTTCCTTTGGTCTTTTTGTACAGTATACATAGGCAGGAGTGTAGTGAAATTCTAGATATTTCTTTGTTCTGTACATTTTGAGCGCTCAAGAAATGATGACGCGTGATGCATGAATGCATGACGAGTGACGAGTACTCAGGTATCTTCTTGCTTCAAACATGGGCTCTGCATCTTCCAAAGCCACGCGAACACTGCCAAAACGCGTAGACAAGATTGTTCCGTCTACTGCAAGATTAAAGCAAGTAGAGATACGGGCTAGCGATTCCAAAAATTCTGGTAGGATTATATCCCAGTCTGAAGGGTGATACATCTCCTTCTCTTATACGTCATCCAGACATCGAGAAGGACTCAATCGACCCACAATTTATGAGTAATTTGAGCCGTCTTGGACCTGTTCGAGTAGACCATCATATGCAAGCAGTGAAGACAGTAGGTTCCCACTAATTTTGACGTTGCATCCTTTAATCATTATCCGTCCACCCAGTCAGCGAAACACCAACAGATGTTCGATGCTCAACTGCGTTCTGAATATGAAGCTTCTTCTTCATTTTCAGGCAGTGTTCGTAATCGTGTTCTTGCGTCCACATTAACTGAACTGTTGGAGCGGCGGAAATATGCTCGTTCAGTGGACGAGCTGGAGTTGGCACTTTCTCAATCCGGGTTGGATCGAACTGCACTGGAGAGGATAGCACGGTACGTGAACACCCCGAGCATAAAGGAAGGCACCACTTTCAAAACAGTTGATGCAGAGGGGGAGGAGCTCGTCACTTCGACGGTGAGAACATGTTCTAAGTATCACTTCCAGCCTCGTTCGTTGACCCAAATATTACCTGTCAGGCTGCTTGGCTACAATCTCGTCCGTTGCGGTAGTGAGTTGAATGGATTGACAATATCTTGCCTTGTCATATTTTTTACTGTGAATAAGACTTTGTTTATTATTCTTCCCGCGAATGCACAAATCTCTATTTGTTGAATTAATGGAAGTTGGTGCTCAACCGCTCACTGACATTATTCAATGAGGAATACACTATTCCTTGCTGAGCTAGTCTACTCCCTCCGATTGATTGCGTGCCGGGATCTAATGAGTATTGCGAATATAGTACAGTACAGTAAGTACAAGCTTGAGGTTATATGTGTTTACGCGCTATTTGAATTGCTATAATCCCATATAGCGTCATTGATTCGGAATTATTTCAGCTGTGAAAGATCACGTGACTGTGTCTCTCACTAACAGTGACACTGACACTCACTTCACGGTTAGTAACACCAGTACCAGATCTTCACTTAAGAATAGCCCACAACCTTGCTGGGCTTTGGGAAAATAGTTTGGGCATCATGCTACGAAGATATATCAATCGTGTCTCCCATCGCAAGCTCGTTTTTGATCGTTTTGTATCCTCGAATGCCTGCACAACGCTGAGACCTCGCCCTATCGCCCTGCCTGCGGTATCTGGCCTCATGTTAGCCTCTGTACTGTGGTACTATGGCAGTTTGACTCCAGTCCGCAATGACTCTTCACAAGCAGAAAATGAGAAACCTTTGTCAAAAAGTTGGAACCTACCTCAGAGTGATGACTCACTATGCTCAATTGTTTGTGGGTCTAACCAGTAAGTTCTAAACACCTATAGTCCAATGTCTACTGGCGTAATAGCAAACTCATGTACGTCAGGAACCATGTCCTATGCCTGGAGAAGGGCACGGACCCTATAAGGAGCCCAGCCTTCACCTCCTGGTTCAATAGCACAGTAGCCCTTCGGCACCTGGCGTTACATGAAGCACACGGGGCATGTGCTGATGCCCAGGGGGACGTCTACCAATGGGGTGACGGCTTTGATGACACTACTGATAACAAAACCCCTCTGCTCACCCTTCGCGGGAAGGTAAAGTTTACTTAGTCTCTTCATATTCTAGTCGAGGAATTTGTTTCCCAGGATATCATTCATTTGGAGCTTACTGAGGACTATGTCTTTGCGCTTTCCTCCTCTGGGGTAATCTACTCGCTACCTTCTCGCCTCTCAGATAGAGCAAGTTGGATTGCACCTCCTCATTCTTGGTATGATATAAGCCGGTTATGGCGAGGTTCTCCTGCGGTTGGATCAACGGTGCTCACCTCTAATGTGGGCTTGGGGTCGCGTGAAAAGTTAGCTTCTCGTTCACTCCGTTTTATACTCCATCTTCTCACGTATATCGATAGATTTGTCTCGATATCAGTCGGAAATGACCATTTGCTGGCACTTACCTCTCGTGGGCGCGTATTTTCCTATCCATTCAATTTGAAATCCAATGCTTGTGGTCAATTGGGCTATCGCAAATTCGATATCCCCGACGTAAGCTCAGACTCTTCTTCCAAGTCACCACGAAGCCCGATCGAATTGACACCGAAATCCGTGAAAGATCGTTATGCAAAAGCATCCCCGTATGAGCGAAGACTCTCTACAGATCCATCTGATACATCTAGCCTCTTGCAAGTTGGTTTAGCGATGAATGACAGACTCTTCGAAATCCCATCCCTACGCGGTGTCAATGTCAGTCAAATTGCGGCCGGAGGTCGTAGCAGCTTCGCACTTACGGACTCAGGGAGAGTGTTGGGCTGGGGGGCTAATGAATACGGGTGAGCAAACCCGAGCGTCTGATCGAAAGTACATACTACACTACAGCGTTGACACTATGCCAGGCAGATTGGTTTAGGCAGTAGTGTGACATTGGACACTATCACTGTTCCAACAGAAGTGATTTTATGGCGGGGATCATCAGGCCAAACTCAGACGCGCTGCTTGAATGTCACTGCTGGTAAGCGTTTATTGGAGTCGACCCTGCCAACACTTAAATCTCTACTAAGGAGGGGACCTAACTTGTTTTACTGTTGAGCGCAGTACACCTGGATCGACACCAGTCATCGATATCCTGATGTGCGGAAATGGACAGTGGGGCGGCCTAGGCAACAGTCTCTATAATAACTCACAGGGAAACCCTGTTCGCGCAAAGAATGTCAGTGGACTGATTGAATGTGAGTATATGCTTTTTGAGCTAGTTGTTTTTGATAGCATCTGACAAGTAGACGAATGGTGCGTTGTTTACAGACAGTGATAAATCAGATAGACTAGAAGCGATACGCCCACACGCTATCACAGTTTCCCCAACGGGACATGTTCTGCTAACACTTGACACGCTTACGCATGCCGGCGGTGGAGTTGGTGGAAGAGACTTAATGGTGTGGGGAAGTAATCAAGCCTCTGAACTTGGGAATGAGAAAAGAAGCAGTATTGCGGCACCGACATCGTTATCAAGCTCTGACGGAGATGAGCGAGTTATGCTGAAAAGGAAGAAGGTACAGGAAGTTCGGACCATGCAAGGGTCAGTGTGGGGAAGAAATGTCACAGTTCACCAACGAGCTGTTACAGGATACAGGAGTAGTGTAGTATATTGGACAATTACGTAATTATTATTATTCAATCGAAATCAGGGATGAAATGATCGTGGGTTTCCCCAGTCTCGAGCCACGGAAGTCGGACCCATGTTTCCGTAAACCCGTATGACCTACATATAATATCTTCACCTTAGCTAGTCGGGCCTATATCTCCCCCCCCCTTTTCTCACCAACCATGTCCTCTTTCCTCAGAGCGCCCACCTTTAAACCCTTCAAAGTTGCTCTTATTCAGTTGGGCAACATTACTGCCAACAAATCCGACAATCTCAAGCATGCTCGCGATATGGTACGAAAGGCAGCTACTGCCCCTACAACTGGATCCAAGGCGGATTTGATTATCTTACCTGTATGTCACCCAGTCAATAACAACCCTTCTTTGCGATCTTTATTTCTACTCGTTTACTTATCAAACTTCCTAATTCCTCAGGAATGCTTCAACTCACCCTACGGTCACACCCATTTCCCTGTCTATGCCGAAGAGATCGGGTACACCCCCGGGCAACCGTATGACATCCAGAACTCCCAAAGTGAGAGCGTTAAGATGTTGTCTGAGGTTGCCAGAGAGACCCAGACTTGGCTCATTGGGGGTAAGCTTCCTGTACGGTTTCATCTCATCGAAGATGACTTACCCCATTGGAAGGTTCAATACCGGAACGTGATCCCGGCAGCAATAACGTCTACAATACTTGCACTGTTTACTCGCCAACTGGTTTGTTTTTATGATCGTCGTTGGTTGATCTCAATTCTCATGCTTCTGCAGGTACACTTGTCGCAACGCATCGGAAAGTGCACTTGTTTGATATCGATATTCCTGGCAAGATTAAATTCAAGGTGGCGCTTATCTCTTAGCCTGCTGTCGATCTGACCTTATGGTTAATTTATAGGAGAGTGAAACACTCACTGGAGGTGAAACCCATAATTTCTTTGACACTGGTACATATTTTTGTGCGCTCGACTGTAACTTTGCGTTCAAGTAACTGTCTGTTGCACAGAATTTGCTCGCATCGGTCTCGGAATCTGCTACGATGTGAGGTTCCCCGAGCTAGCAATGACCTCCGCTCGTCATGGTTCGCCTTAACTCATTCAGTCTTTAGTGTCCAACCTCACATCCTCCATGATTTAGGCTGCCATTTACTCGTCTACCCTGGTGCATTCAACCTTACCACTGGCCCACTTCATTGGGAGCTGCTACAGCGATCCCGGTAATGCCACCTTCATAATGATTATCGCTTCTCGGATTTTTTATCATCCACCTTTAGTGCCGTAGACAACCAGGTCTTCTTCTCTATGTGTAGCCCCGCTCGCGATGTCAACGCAGGCTATCACGCCGTAAGTGCCCCTCATCCCACCCACTTCGTTCACCATTGATTTTTTATCACATCAGTGGGGCCATTCGATGGTAGTTGATCCAATGTAAGTTGCCTTTGAGGACCTGTAACGTTATCATTGATCTCACTATTTATAGGGGGAAAGTCCTAGGAGAAGCTCAAGAAGACGAGCAAATTGTCTACGTTGACATAGGTAATAATGAATTTACTTCAGAGGCACCACAAATTGTTGATTCTTCTTTGACTTTCACAGATCCAGAAGTCTTCCATTATGCTCGCCAGGGCATACCTGTCACTACACAGAGACGGTTCGACGTATACCCAGATGTGAGCAAAGGATTGTAGTTTACCTGTTTATTTAACGCTTCTCGGCCTATTTATGTTCATTGTTCAATATTCAACTGGAAATGTATCAACAGAATTACGTACGTAATACATCGCTATACACTAATTCTCCTGGCTCTTCTGGTGGAATATTCTCCTGGTAGAAGAGGCCCTCAATCGAAATGAAAAACGGCGCTTACTAGATGGCCATAATTTTGCGACTTCTATCTTGAACTATTTGCTCCTCAATAGGATTGATTCGTGAGGCCACTAGGCATCGACGAGAGGTACCTGCTTGCTGAAAAGATGGAAAGCTTGGCACGGAAGCCCGAGAAGACTCAGATCGGTTTCTGGAATTGTGCATGTACTTAGTGTGTGCTCGTGCCAATGTGCAGTCAAAGAGGCCACTGTTAAAGTATTCACATTACTGAAAGCCACGCTAGTAGCTTCGGTAGGATTATATCTGACCCGGACAACTGTGTTAGTAAGTGATCAACTCAGGTGACGGAGGGATTCCAAATTGAGCGTTTCGGATGATCGTGCCAGGAGCTCTGTTTCTTTCCGAAGAGATCGAAGCAGTGGTTAAAAAAAGGGTAGTGGAATTGTTAGTCGTTGAGAATCAGACATACTACCTTTCGGATTCGGAACTGGAGATGATCAGCACAGGGAACACAATCATTGGTCATGAGCTCCAACTTCTACTAGAAATCACCGCAGCAGCGTTAAATTTGTATAGATGAATAAAACGATACAGATAGGTACTCTCAGTAGTCTTAAAACTTGCAGTCTGGTAACTCTGATCACAGTGGCAGGTTCTCAGGAGAGTAACTGGCTTCGACGATGTGGAAAGGCTGTTATCCCGCGGCGTCCCATCGGCTTCAGCGGTGCGCCATCGATTGATTGGGCGTTCGTACTCAACGTGATAAGGCATTAAAAGTTGCACGGCTTCCGACTGTAGTGCTGCAATCGATCAGATTGGGAATTAGGCTGCGGAAAAGTTCCAGGTCCTGCTACATACCGTCCTGTACGGATCAAGCACTAAATCACTACATGCATTGAAAGGACATTACACATGAGCAGCCGCAGGGTGGCTATTCAAGGCTCCAATCCGCTCTAATCAAAACCAAACAGGTTCAATTCAGAGCCAGTTGTGAATGTACCAGTTGTGAATGTATATCGTGCAAAATGAAGGCTCTGCTGCTGAGTCATCAACGAAGACAGTACTTACAACAAATTAGATTTCTGACAGAGAAACGGTTCGGAGGAAGGATGCATACTCCAGAGTGGTGGATTTGATTGAAAGTTCGAAAGAAAGAATATACAGTTCAGCTCGATTGGATCGAACAGTGACGCACTAGAACCTGGGAGATCGAGGGAGATACTGTGATTGTGAACGTGCGCAAGATCAATAGGATAGCACAATTTCACATTACACACCACTATAAACTGTGGAACTATCAGAATAATACTAGATTTTGCGAAACAGCTATGGCTCCTGGGAGAATCCGTATTAGACGGAGACTCGAGGGCGTTCAAGGCTGGGGGGGAAATCCCTGCATCTCAGCGGCCAATTTTTGGAAGACCAGGACTGAGATATACGATAAATCAGAACGAGTAAGGGCAGATTCAAGGCGTATATTACTACATTGGCCGTTAATAAAAACGAGAAGGTGATATTGGAAAGGGAATTATCAATATTTCAACCAGCTCCGATCGATTGAAAAGCTCTTGCCAGTGTTCTGGCAGCTGGGATAACTGTTTTATGCATGGAAATTGAAGATCAGAACAAAGGATGGTGCTTCAAAGGGCAGATACAGCCAGTTTGGACAGAGAGTAGCTGATATTAGATGTTGCTAGGACCGTTTGTGTTGAACCAGGGGTGGGTTTCGGAGTCTTCACAGCATTTTAGAACATGGAAACTACTCTGCATGAAGCGGCGTCGAGAATACGAGGCAACTTTAATGATTCACTGGTAACAATGACGGGTGAGAAGTCTCGGATGACCTTAACACTAGCCACCATCGATGACTGTGAGATTCGTGTCGATTCCATCAACTCTTCTCTTTTAATCGTGAAAAATTGGTGGGGGAGCGGTGATCTAATATATATATATGGGTATAGTCATCAATATTTCAATCGAAGCGAAGCAGGTACTATGGCGGTGAAATCGCATGTTCGAGGTAAAGAACCAAGTTCAAGGCAAAGATTGAGAAAAGCCTCACATAAAGTTTTTGACGACACAGAATTAAATTAATTAGTGCGCATAATAATTGGACCTAGACGACTTGCAGGCGCTAGTTCCGACTAAAGGTTCTGTGTTGTTCCAAGTTTGTCCTGAGCACTGATCTTGTGCATTGTGAAATGCATTCTCTGCACCACCACGGGAAGCGAGTGAGGTATCCAACACAGTTTATATAATATCAATCCGCTGCTTATATTTCTTGATACTAGGCGTTGACCGTGTCGGTGGGGCGCTTTAGCCTTTCAGAGTTCGAGTCGAGTCCCGTGATCGCGTTGTCCATGTGGATCAGGTGGTCGCGTCTCCCATTGCGACTTCAAGCCCACCTAATTTCCTCAGACTTTTCATATCAGTACCCTATCTACTTCCTGTGCTTTCATGGAGACTTTGAAAGAACGCCTACAAGTTCTTAAAGAGGCTCCTGTACCAAAGAAATCTGCCCAGGCAGTAAAGGATGCCATTGATCGCGCGGGAACCCTGATCTCGTCGTTGGAGGTGAGTATCTGAGGCTCCGACAACGTCTCCTTTTTTGTTTAGTTATTTTTCCAGGCAATCGATATGTCTTCACAAAACGAGCAAAACATTAGAGAGCTTTTTCTTAGTCTCAGACGGCCATTTATTCCTGCATATATGCACTGTCAAGAACCCGGGATTCAATTCACTGCATCTCTCTTCAAGGTTGTGCACGCCAAGAGTACTTCATCTTCTGCCGATTTTACACTAGACACGTCATACTTATGGGAGGTAGCCCTATTTCACATTTTATCTGGAATATTGGTACGTGTGTAATTGCTTGAGTTTCTGATATAACAACAATCAACTTCGGCAGGACTTCCTGGACGAGGCCTCAGGCAAAGGTAAGTCCGATGTTTGTTAGCCAGTGAGAGTGTTTCTGAAGGAAGTTCAGCTCACAAATCAGCTTCGACTGTCATTGCGACCCATTTTTACCCATTACTGTGTAATATCTACTTTCCTTCTACTTCGCTAGATCTTGCCCGGGTCAGCCCAGAATTGCTTGCCACGGCACGTATTCCGTTACCCTCGAGACCTATAACTTTTCTGACCTAACAACATGTCGATAGATATTCCTGTTTTTAAAAGAATCCAGCGTCAATCATGCAAAGAATCAGAGCTCTCTTCGAGATTCTAAGATTCTTGGAGGGTAATCACGGTTAATCCTCGCTATTCCAATCTTTCTGATAACCCAATCCTAATCCCTTCAGTGGACGCTTAGGGCAGGCCCTCGCTCAAATAAAATGTAGGCTTAGGTTTACCTGGATGACCCTCGTTGATCGTGTCAAAAGCATACGAGGCACTGGATAATTTGTTGCAATTGATTGGGCTTTTAATTCCTCCGATGAAGCCTCAGCAAGCCTCTCAAACAAAACGCTCCATGTTCATTGAGGACGTTTTCGGTTCCTCGTCTTCCCAACCGACCGTCTGCAAAACAGTCATCAAAATTGTGAAGGATGCTGTACTAGCCGATTGGGAACAAACTTGCTTGCAGGTATTCAAAACACTTGCTGCTAGTGACATCAACTTGTTAGTTTTCATGCTTCCTAACGCTCTAGAGCTCACCCGGTGATTTCAACAGCCCTCAGCCATTTCCCTGGACTAACCCAATATTCTGTAACACTTCTGTCAAACAATTTCCCGAGAATATCGGCTTATTTGTCGATAAACGCTCATTTTTTGCCACCGTCCAGCACGCCAGAGAAACTGATCTCGCTGAGGGTTTCATCATTCCCTTCTCCACCGTAAGCGAAGTCAAGATATCGCAACCTCTGGACACACAGACAGCGATCTCGGTCAATCTCTTTTGCGTACCAGACTCGCATAACCTTGATTTACAATCACGCTATTCCGGTCCTGCCTTTCTCAGGTTCAGTCTTGCAAGCTTCGATGTTCAAAGATTCTCAGATTGTCTGCAGCGCCGTGGTCTGGTGAGTTCAGTCCTCGATGAGAGGTTGGGTCTGACTTTCTGGTGACCAGGGAGATCGATTATCCAAATTTCCTGCAAAGCTTTCACTTAGTCAGAGCCTGAACGTTTCTGGCGATTTTGGTCTGGATAGTGGTGCTACGATAACTGTAGGTTTCCTGTGGTACCCTACGTATCTCCTTTTTGCTTATCTTCTTAGGACAAAATCGAGCATATGAAACAACGTAAAAGTTTATATCTAAGCAATCAGATGCCTAGCTGATCTAACGACAGGAATCGACTCAGAGGATCTTTCCTCTGCTGATATTGTATTCCCTCCTTTGATCCCTCCAGCTACTGGGCATAATGATTTACCAGTTCCAGTTGATAAACAGAACTCAGCTTCTACTGCGATCCTGATTCCTCAAGATCTCCAGCTCTCTTACGTTCCTAACAAAGCCTCCAAACTCGACACGCTCTCAAATACACCTTGTCATATTTCTCACTATGAAAATTGTCCGATTGCAAGAACGACTCCTCAAGCCGACGTGTGCGACTACTCAGATCTATCAGACCTATCTGAGGGCAATGCGCCCGCTACCCCATCTCAACCCAGGCGTAAATCCAAAGCAAGTGCGAGGATCCAGGCCTCCGTTCGGAAACGCAGGATCATCGAATCAGAAGACGAATCCGACTCAGCACCTCAGAACTCTGTTGTATCTCCCATCAATTTACCTAGTCTACAGCCAAGCGTCAAAATTTCTGCAGCAGATACTTCAGACATACCAAGCAACCTTCCTCAAGAGCACCGTTCTGCAGAAACCTCCCAAATCAAACATGACTTTTCAATTATGGCTCCTCCTGAGACTACAATGACGCATCGTATTGGTACATCCAATACCAAGGATTCGATTAATGTGCATACTACTGCTCCCACTGGAATCGGAGACTCAAAGGAGGCCACAGGCACAGATCGGGCTAGGAAAACAGCAACGACAGCATTGGTTGATCAAGAATCTCAAAAGTGTACTCCTCTGACTCCTTCTGGTATATGGCATATTTTTCCAGGTATTTCATTGTCTAATACTTGGCCTCTTCAGCTGCACAGCCGGCGAAGCGAAAGAAGTCCTGTATTCGAGACGATAACCTGAATGAAATCTCTGAACCCTCACAAAAGCGAGCACGAGTAGCTGCAGCGAAGGCTACTACGGAACATGAACCGAGCCGGAAGCCGCTGGCGGATAGACAGCAAGATAACAAAGGAACTCAAGGTAATACCAAAACGTTTGAGGCTAAAGAGCTCCGACCTTTGAAGGCGCCTCTCACTCGATCGAAAGCCCGAGTGCAAGGTGACGGCAAAGCCAAAATCTCTGCTATGAAAGGCAAAGACGGGAAAACGGCTTCAAGGACTAACAATATTCGTACAAAAGCTATGGAGAAAATTGCGAAGAAATCAGCACACCAAGTGAGTGCTCCGCCCAAATTCGAGGATGAGATCGCCTTAGAGGTATGTAATCACAAACAAGATTGACTTTCTTCATTGCTCAAATCCTTAGCAGATCAAAGAGCCTGTTACTAATTCGGCGAAGACAGAAGCAGATCCACTAGTTCATTCTTTACCTGATAAAACTGAGAAAAAGGTACTTTACATCTTGATTATTTCAGCCCCTCGTTCACAGAAGTCAGCCTTCTCCTGTCACGCAATTGCACGGGGACAAACCCATAAAGCAAACAAAGGATATGCCATGGGATATTGTGGGACCTATCAATGGTGCTGCAGCGACGACTCCCTACAACATGCCTGTGCCTCAGTCCACCATGGCTACGATATCGGTTGCACTCTCAAAAGGCTGTTTGGATTTCGACGAAACCTCTGACAGTCATGGGAAATTGCTGGACCTAACCCACAGTGATGCAATCGTCGATCCATCATTTGCAGAAGCCTATCATATTGCTTATTCCCCCGCTACATCAAGTGACTCTCCAACAAAGTTGGAGCGTTGTGAGACAAAGATTGCTGAACCCATAGATGTAGATAATGTTGCCTGCGTGGGTGTTCTCTTCCGGTAACACAGTCATCTTCTTACACCTTCTAGTCATCTGGAGGCGATGTTGGTGCATATGGGGCTGGTGTGTTGACTTCAATCATGCGGAACGAGGTACGACCATCACCAACGACCATCAAGCGCCCATCACTCGTGCGAAAGGCAGAATACATCGTCCTGGATGATACTCCCTCACCTCCGCGGAAGCGTGAGCCCACCACATGGAAGCGAGACTTGAACGGTCCTCAGGACCAACAAGAAATTAGCATATCTCCTATCAACCAGAAAACTACACCAGTTATGCGGCAGCTCCAGACTTTGTGCAGAAGAAGTCCTGAAGCTCGGAATCCAAAGAATACGCCGTCCCCATGCAAGCAGCAACGTTCCCTCAGTTCTTTTGTACCTGCAAAGATTATATCTTCAACTCCTCAATTGAGCTCGATTGGTGGAGTAACCAAGAAAATTCTGACTAAAGACCGGCGAAATGTTGTCTTTGCTTCTAGTCAATTCGAGGTCTGTCCTTCATTCCTTACAAATCATCCGAGGAGCTCAATACTCTACAATTACCTAGATTCCACCTGTGAAATCGTTCCCAGGCGAGTGGGAACCGTGATAGGTTAGGATTGATCTCAACTTGTTAGTTTGAATAGACGTGGCCATTTCCAAATTCTCGCAATCGACTGAGGATGAAGAGGAAGGCACGAAGTCAAGCCATGGGGAAAGAGACCGTGATTTAGATCCTATAAACGGCATTGTGCGGGTAAGAAGACGATATGATATCTGGGATTCGTTTCTTGTCAACGAGTTTTGGAACGCAGATCCTTAATGAGATCAATGATGAAGTCATCAAGAATGTTACAAGCAAGTTCACACAAGTGGAGAAGAAAAACATAGCAGATCGAGACGCACTCGTAGCGCAAGCTGTAGAAGACGTTCAGAAGATGCAACGGAAAAGGTAAAGCATGGAAGTTTTGCGTCTATCGCTCTGATTACTGAGTGAGAAACATGCAGTATTAAACAGTACAACGACTTGGTAAAAGTGCAGGAGGTTTACAATGAAAGGGGAAGGAAGGTATACAATGAATTGAGTGAATTTGTGAGAATGAACGCCGCTTTACTGGAAGAGATGGAGCGAGGGATAGTAGTTCATGATGCGAATGGAAAGAGACGAGGGCCGATTATGTAAGCTACTAGAGATTGCAGAATGCCAGCATTTGACCCAGTCCGGGACGCAGTAAGGAATTCGCCTCTTACTCCTTCCCTCGATATTCCTTCATACAACCAATACGATTCTCAACCATCTCCCTCATCACCTTCAACACCCGTTTTGCTTTCACCATCTCTCGGTCGTCGGGCTACTCAAATATCAGCTCTTCTGAACGATGACCCAACGCCACCAAGTCGGCCACAACGTCCAGCATCTTTGTCCAGAATCTTGCACAAAACAGACTTGTCTACACCGCCCAGTCGTGCTAAAGAATCACAGAATGGGATCGTTGTCACATCGGAACAGCCTAATGTCTCTCCTTCAATGCCTCCTGCATCATCAGAAGTACAATCTACTAGTTCTCGCCCGACCACCTCCCATTCACGGTCCTCTGTTCCAGTCCCATCTCCATCAAAGCCTAAGATTCCATATAATCCACGAAGAATAACGCCTGCCCACTCAATTCTGGAACCTATAACCCAAGAGGAGATGGTTATGTACAAAGCCTACATTGGAATTGGCTCTGCACGGCTGAAAAAACGCAAAAGGGAGCTTAGTTCTGAAGTGGAAGATATGGGAGATCACCCGAATAAGAGATTTGCCAAAGATGTGCAGGTTGTAGTTGAGCACTGTCAGTTATATCTCCTCCTAGCCACGAGGTGGCTATGGATTCTAACTTACACTTCTCTTGCAGATAATGCGAGGCCAGACATCGGAGTTACTCAACGCCAGAATTCTCCGATATATGGTCTCA
This sequence comes from Pterula multifida, assembly GCA_900068985.1. Taxonomy (NCBI): domain Eukaryota; kingdom Fungi; phylum Basidiomycota; class Agaricomycetes; order Agaricales; family Pterulaceae; genus Pterula; species Pterula multifida. The sequence goes on from CEMT01387105.1 coordinate 48,072, forward strand.
AGAGTTTCAACAACTGGGTCAAAAGTGTTTTAATCATGCGGTTTGCTCATCCTGCTCTGGCCCAGGGTGTGCGCTCTGGAAATCGAGCTGGCAAAGTCCTGGATATGGGTTGTGGTAAGGGTGGGGATTTGACGAAGTGGGGGAAGGCTAAGATCAAGGAACTAGTCGCCGTGGGTCAGTGCTTTCGTCGTTTTCTCGGTTCAGCTTCTCATACTGCTTGCTTCCTTGCAGATATTGCTTCCGTCTCTGTGGTGCAAGCCAGATCACGATGGGAGCAGAATCGACGTCCTGCCTTTGAAGCGACGTTTGGTGTTCTAGATTGTTATGTAGATTCCCTTGCATCCGCAATCCCTACAGCGGTTTTAGCTCAGCCTTTCGATGTGGTCTCAATGCAATTCTGCATGCATTACGCCTTTGAAGAAGAGGCAAAGGCTCGGTGTATGTTAGAGAACGTCACGCGATGGCTAAGACCTGGTGGAGTGTTCCTGGGCACGATACCAAATGCTTCCCAATTACTGTATGACATCGTTATTCACTTTAACCGTGGCTGCGTCGAATGTTTTTTCTTCTCATAACAGGGCAAACTTGAACGAATTGTCACCTGATGCTGAGGACCTGAGTTTTGGCAATTCTGTGTACAAAATACGGTTTGAGGACCGACAGAAGCAACCGATATATGGCCACAAGTACTGGTTCTACTTGACAGATGCGGTTGATGATGTTCCAGAGTACGTCGTACGCTGGGATAATTTTGTTCAGTAGGTTCGGCACTTGTTGTCAAGCAACACCTTGACATGATTTTTTTTTTTTTTCCTTTTCTCAGGCTGGCATCTGAATACGGTTTGCACCCGGTGTATCGTGCGGAGTTTCATCAATTCTATCAGGAGCACCAAGACGACAAGGAGTATAAGCAACTCATGGAGAGGATGAATGTGGTGGATGCTAATGGTGAGAGTAGTATGGACGAGGACCAATGGGAAGCTGCTAGTGAGTTTGCTCACTCGTCTTTGGTACTATGTCAGTTACTGAGGTGATTTTCTCTAATCTGCAGATATCTATGTTGCTTTTGCATTTGAGAAGCGATAGGATTTGAACTACTTTATTATCTAGTATAATACATCTTTGCTGCTGATGATTTCAATACCTTATGCTTAGATTTCAATCAGCGCTGTTGACAACAAAAAAGTGTTTCTATTGTTCCACGTCTCACTTCAATCCTCATATGCTATGGTAGGATATCCTGTCAGAAAACACCCGGATCGCCATCAAGTCCAGAACTCATGGGATGTGAATTCTGTCGTCATTACCATGGATTTGCATTGTATTGTCTGATATCTGAAGGCCTGGGATTGATGCAGATGGTGAGTCGGTCATCTGA